>JAQZBX010088962.1:0-12688 GCA_029593785.1 Cabassous unicinctus
TAATGATATTTAACAGATGGAGAATATAAAATGATTATAAATGTTCCATAAAATACTGTACATATTACACACAACATTCCTTAACATTCTAAATAATGAGTGTTTTTTTAGACAGACTTGAATGATGGAGAGAAAAGAAAGAATGAGAAGAATTTGCTAAAAGATAGAATCAAATTTTTAGAAGTGTAATATTGCAAAAATTCATATCAAATACAAAACTATGAAGAACTGTAGAGTGAGGAATAAACTATTTGGCACATCTTTGCATTTTATTACTAAATGTAACAGTTGGATATTATTTATGAATTCCAAAATTAGATATTGCATTATGTTTGTAAACTGGTCTGTTCCTCTGAGCATATTAGATTGTATTATATTCAGATGTTTCACTTTTACTTGATTAAATTTTGATCAAAGTCTTGATTTGGCGACGTCAGCAGGACGTTGAGTCCCTGCCCTCTTGGTGGGCAGGGACTTGCAGAGAAAATGACAGGGCAGAGGAGAGAGCTGGAGTTTTGATGCTGGACCCCAGGGACCTAAATACACAGAGAAGCAGACAAGTGAGGAAAGAGATAATTCTCCATTAGACATGCCAAAGGTCCCAGGAAGAGAATGAGCCTGATATTCTATAGCTGACCTTGTAAAGAGAGCAGAGCAGCTAAGCCAGGAAAGAAACGAGCCCCCAGGGAGAGAGACAAGCCTTTTGCTAACCTATAGCTGAGAACTGAAGGAGCTTGGACCACCAAGCTTAGGAGGGAGAGGAAGGCTGAACTCTTGCAGAAACCAGCAATCTTCTAGCTCCAACACATGGCAACAGATTTTGGTGAGGGAAGTAACTTATGCTTTATGGCTTTGTGACTGAAAGATTCTACCCCAAATAAATACACTTTATTAGAGCTAACTATTTCTGGTACTTTGCATCAGCACTCTTTTGGGTCACTAATACTCTAACCAAACTAAAAGGAAAGCCATGAAAATGTTGAAGAAGTTTATATTTGGCTTTAAACTTTAGCTGCAGTTAGCAGTCACAATAATTATATGGATAATTCCCATAAAACAAATAAAATAGAAATTGGAAATAAAAGTGCTTAAAGGGAAGGATTCCTAAAATGTTGGCATGTGATACAGTATTTTGTTTTGTTAAAAAAATATTCCATGATATTTTCAAAATGCACATCACTGGAAACTATCTTTCTAGTGTAATGATACTGCTTATAACCCAATAAAATAAAATTTGGATGCATATTAGAAGATTAACTGAATTTGTTGAGCCATCATTTGCTTCAAAGTGATGTTAACACCTCTCTCCTCCTGGCAAACATCTCTGAATGGTAAATGGAGATTGAATAGAAGTCAGGATTCAAAGATGAATAACCACAGAATAACAACTTTATCCTGCTGGGACTGACTGATAACCCACAAATGAAATTTCCCATTTTCATTCTTCTATTTCTCACCTATTTATTGAGAGTAACTGGGCACTTGATAATCATCTCCCTCACATTAATTGATTCAAACATTAAAAATCCCATATACTTTTTCCTACAAAATTACTTCTTAGAAATATCACTTATATCTACTTGTATATGCAGATACTTGTACAGCATATCAACAGGTGACAGGATAATCACATATGATGATGGTTTCATTCAAAAAAAAATTTACAGACATTTTTGTTGTTTCAAAATTTTTTCCTCTGGCCATCATGTCCTATAACCATTTTGTAGCAATCTGAAAACCCATACACTATGTGACCATCATGAACAACAGGGTCTGTGGAAGACTTTTCCTGTGTTCCTGGATAGCTGGCTTCTTAATTTGCTTCCCAACACTTAGCATGGGCCTAAATCTGGAAATCTGTGATTCTAATGTCATCAAGCAAATTGTTGTGAGATACCCACCCTCCTAAAGATCTCATGCTCAGATATATGGCTCATAGAGCAGATGGTCAGAATCTTTGCTGTGTTGACCTTTAAGACACTTATATGTGTATTTCTATACTATTCATGGTCAAGACCATTCTATAATTCTCTTCCACCCAACAAAGGAAAAAGGAATTTGCTACCTGTTCTTCTCACATGAGTGGTCTCCATCACCTATGGCAGCTGTATCTAGATCTATATCAAACATCAGCAGAGGAGTCAGTGCCTGTTATTAAGAGTGTGAGTGTGTTAAATACTTCCTTTGCTCTTATGCTGAACCCCTTCATTTACACCCAGAGGAACAAGCAAGTAAAACAATCTTTAATGACTCAGTCAAGAAAATTGTATTGTTCTCAAAGAGGTAACAGAATTCACTGATGTAGAAGAATCAATTTTCATGAAAAATAATTAACCCCTAATACCTTTAACCGTTTATACTCTTCCCCCAATCAGGATTACATTTCTCCGATAATATGATGCATTTTCATGAAACATAAATGACTTCACATCTAAACAAACCTTTAAAAAATGCAGTAACAAAAACCTAAACAAACCAAATAAACAGAATCAATGAGTTCATCTTCATAAATTTTCTAAATTGAATAATTTGCTACTTGCCTATACCAATTCCAGGTTTTGAGTTGCTTTTATATTTTAGAAACCATTCCAGGTTAATTTAGATTTTATTTTAATGAACTAGGTAAATTGATGATTTAAAGATTGTTGCTTTAATATTAAAGAAGAGTGTTAAAATTGAAAAGAATAATACTGTAAACAGTGTTCATTTTTGCATTGTAATGACAATTATTTCAGCAACTGCCATTTCAAAAATGCAGCAAACCTATTATGTTCATAAAAGTTAATCAATTTATAAAGGGTTTTTATTGTATCTTTAAGACACTAATAGAAAAATGGAAGTTAAATAGAGTTAAATAATATTGGGACGTGGTAGTCAGGATGCAATTCCATTTTTATCAGACTCCAAAGCCTGTGTTTGTTATAGCATCAGTTGCCAAAACAACACAGATTTTAAAATCATGGTGTACTCAAGGGACACCTTAGTAAAGTTTAACTATACTGAAACAGTTATAGTTCAATTCAAGAAAACTGATATTTTTGTGGTTTTAATATAAATGATTATCATATACTACCATCCATTTTAATACAAGTCTTTGTGTGAATTGAGAAGAAAGGGATATATTTATTTTATTGGAATATTTCATACCGTAATTACAAAAATAAATTTATACTTTAACATAGAGCAAAGAGAAGCAGACAGCTTTGCTCAAAAAAGGGAGGACAAAAGCAAATGCATTCTCTCTTGAGAAGGTAACTATAAGTGGAATGATGTATGAAATAGTATACAGAATAGAGCACATATTAATCATAACTAAGTGCTTTTTCAGGGAAGCCAAGAAAAGATGACAACAGATTACCAAAAAAGGCACAATCTGTGATCAATATATTTCACTTGATGCAGGGATCCATAGAATTTATTGAACTCCCTCTAGACACTGAAGTTTCTACATTCAGGTATTATATGTATGCTCTACCCTAATGGATCCTCAAGTTTGATCCCTGAAGTAATTTGCTTTCAACTATATCATCTAGATTTTGAAACCATTGGCTCATACTAGCTTTCAATTTTGACACAAGAGTTTTATTCTAGATGATTTTTCCAATACCACACTTGTACATATAATTAGATGAAAAAAACTTTTTTTTTGATATTCTCAAACTTTGTAATGGCTACCTATACCATCATTACCCTACCTCTTCATGTAGCAGGAGTAATTATATAGAAAATAAACATTCAAATTAATGAATTTACATTGAGCAGTCTGACGAGGTGGGCCCTGATCTAGCCAACAGCTTCCTGAATGAATGGTGAAAAAAAGAGGCCAAATTATTTAACACACTATGAAGAATGGAATTCAGCTAATGCTGGAGAACATAATAAGGGCAGAGTTCTAAGGATAATCTTGGTGTGAGGTCTCTGATATGTCCTATCTAGTCCCTTTCTTTGCCAGACCAATAAATCTAGTTGTGGAAACCCAGATCAAATCCTGTCTAAAGTTCTCCAAACTCATGATTTATGAAACAACTACCATAATATGTATATTAATATGTTTAAGAAATTACATGATTTTTTTTAGTAAATGTGAGAAATTTATGGGTCTATCAGGCTCCATTGAATTTCTACATTGTGAAATAAATAGTGATCAAATAAAATGAGCTGAGATAAAGAATAAATTATTCCAAACTCTACAAGTCATTCAAACCAGCTCAAGTAGGACCTGCATTAGAACAAACTATCCACCTGAGCTTAAGCAGCTCTCTCTGGAAAAACTCTACTTGTATGCAATAGGTTCAATAATGACAACCACAATTAACTTAATCCCTTGAATCTGTGACTTTATATGGTAAAAGGGAATTGGAAGATGTGAATTTATGAATGGTAAAAGAGAAGATTTTCCTGGATTATCCAGGTACACCTAATATAATAAAAAAAAGAGTCTTATAAAAAGAAATCAGGAGGATCATGTTACCAGTAGAACATATGGTAAAGGAAGCAAGTTTCTGGAGTGATGCAAGGAAGGGACCATGAAAAATGGAATGCAGATGATCTTTAGAAACTGAAAAAGGCAAGGATGCAGGCTCTTTCTTTAAGCTTCCAAAAAGTACAGAGCCCTTCCAACCTATTGACATCAGACTTCTGACCTGAAGAAGTTAAGTGAATAAATATGCTCTGTTTTAATCAACTAAGTTTGTGGTAATTTTTGATTGCAGTAAATTGGGCTGAATTTTTATGACATTCTCTCTTCAATTTTGGAATCTCCTTATACATCATTACAAAAGATATAATAGTTTCTTAATGTTGGGTGCATATGATTTTTGATCAGTCAATTCTGAAGGACATTTCTTAAAGTTCTGGTTATTCAACTGCAATTACAGATAATCCATACCTTAGAGGTAGGGGTAATATAACCCAAGAATATAATAATTATTCTCAACCCACCTAGAAATGCTTCACAAGTCTAAAAAAAATCTAACAAATATGCAGATAAATTTTCCATCTGATAAAAGAAAAAATCAACCATCTTTAAGGAAAAAATGCATTCACAAATATCCATCATATCAATAAATCTACTTGGTTTAAAAAGAAGTAAGACTTGGAAACCATAGGCAGAGCACTAATAGACAACAGTAAACAACCTTAACATGATTCGGATGTTAAAATTAACAGAATTGTAAATTAAAACAATTATTACAAATACATTTAAAAATGTAGTTTAAATTTTGTCATAATGAATAAAGATGTGGGAAAGAACAGCACATTATAGAAACCATACATAGAACCAAATACAATTTCTATTACAAGAAATGAAATATCTGAAATAAACAATTCTGAATAGATGTAAGATTGGCAGAAGAAAGTGTGAGTGTGCTTGAAAATATAACAGGGGAAATTTAGAATAACAAAATAGTGTTGAAAATATGCAGAATTTTGTGATCTGTGAGATTATAGGAAGTACTCGAATGCATGTGCACCTAAAGGCTCCAAAAAAGAGGGAATCTTTAAAATAAAGTGTTGAAGTAGTAATGATTCAAAATATTTCAAATTTGGTAAAATACTAAATTTCTAAAAGATGAAATATGAACGAGATTGTAAACAAATTATAGCTATATATACAACTTTGAGTATTTCCAATCAGTATTTTTGGTGAAAGAGAATTGGAAAGTTTAATATCATGTTTTCTATAACAAGTAAACTCTGACCAATATATTAAATGTCTACATATATGTGCATATGTATGTATGTGAAAAATATATTCATATAAATATTTGTGTATGTGTGTATGTATTCATGTATGGGAGTATTCATCTATATTATTTATATATACACAGAAAATCTGGAGAATTTTAAAGAAATCAAATTTAACACAGGATTATTATGGCAGAAAATAAGTGATTCAAACAGAGAGAACAATGAGTAAAATGAGGCAAGGGATAAAATAATAAAAAAAACACACAACAGAAATAGCACCTCAATTCTCAGACAGTCAACAGATTTCAAAGATTAGAAGACAGCATAATAATAATTTAAATTCTTCCTAAATTGGTCTATAGATTACATGTAATTTATATTATAAAGCTCAGTAAGTATTTTATAATTCATAAACAAGGTTTATTTTAAAATTTCTATGGCAAAGCAAAGGCAATAGAACAGCTACAATTAGTTTGAAAAGAAAGTACAAAGTGGGAAGATTCACTCTTCTTTATGTTAAGGCTTATTTTATAGTTACAGAAATCAAGATTATAGTAAGAGAATTGAAATACAATTTAAATAATGGGGGAATTATTGCAAATCACAAGGCCAACAATATATTTGCATCTGAAATATATATAGAACTCTCAAAACTCATTAAAAAAACAAAAAACCAGCAATACCAAAAGAAAATGGACTAAAAATTTGAGCAGATACTTGACAAAAAAGGATATCTAGATAGCAAATAAGACCATGAAATGATCAACCTCATTAGTCATTTGAGAAAAAACAAATTTCTACCACAATAAATTCATTGCACATCTACTAGAGTGGGTAAAATAAAATAGAATGATAACACAAAAGACTGATGAGGATGCAGAGCAAGCATATCATTCATATATTCCTGTTGTTAATGGAAAATGATTGCACCTCCCTTGAAAGTAGCTCACCAGTTCCTTTTAAAACTAAAATTGATTTACCTTTCAACCCAGCAATTGAATTCTTACATGTGGAATAGAATCTCACTCAGAGCCTCTGAAATGAAACTACCCAGCAAACAACTTGATTCCACATTCTGGCCTGCAGTCTGTGGGATTTCTATTGTTCAAGCGCCTATTTGTGGCAATTTGTTATGGCAATACTAGGACAATATTATACCAGGCACAGATAAAAACACTGAAATTTCTTCCCATTAGGTTAACTGGTTGGGATTGATAATGAAAAGGAACAAAATCATGTTAATTCCATGGAGTTGGATGAACAAGGTTACATAATATTTCCAAAACCCAGTGGCTATGAACACCTGCACAGTGATATCAAGGATATGATTATGTCCACAAACCAGATGGAATCCTACATTATTGAAAATGGTCTGTAACCATGATCTGAGTCAATGAATGTCTATGTTCCTAGGAGGAAATCATTTTGTTAGGGAGAAGGAATGGAGAAAAATTCTGTAATTTTAACTGATTCATTGTGTGCTAAACATTACTTTGACTTTTCTGTCACAGATAGTTTGTAAAATATATTGAAAAATAGTTTGTAAATATGTTGATAGAATTAAATGTAAACCCCTTTTTCAGACAATAATGCCCTGGATCAGAAAATATTTTTTGAAGTTTAATTTGAAATCTGCAAGTGATATATTCACTATGAAATACAGTATTCCAGAAAATGAAATATATTCTAACTTCAAAAAAGTAGAAAGTTGATTAAAGGACTACAAAAGGTTGAAGGAAGAAGGAGAATAATTGAACTTAAAGGGAATATGAAAAGTGACACAGAGGAAAATGTCATGATTAACATGCTTTATGGAGGGACTTCCTATCCTCTTGCATTATTTACTTCAGGCAATGTCAGAATTTAGTAGGTTTCTTAGTTTTATAAAAAGCATTGTAGAAGTTGATGAAAGACAAATAATAGAAACTACCTTTGAAATTGTGGCCTAGACATGTCCTTCAATATAAATGACACAAACCACAGACAGTAGTTCAAGCCCCACATATTTTCTTTGCACAGTGGTTATTCTGATGAATAAAGAAAGTGCTTGAGGAGCTCTCCTTTAGGTTCCAGCACTCACTCTGTTACTGTGGTTCTTCAGAAATATTTTAATTCTTAAAATCATTAGTATATGGCATGAGATTTCTGATTCATATCATTGATATTTCATTACTTCATTTCTAATCCCATATATTAAAAAAGGAAGGAGGAAAGAGTATTTTATGGTATTAATAAATATAGAAAATGCCACTGAAAAGTTCAAAAGCCTTGATGGCCCTTCTCTTATGAGATAAGGAGTAGAAGGGAAATTTTTAATCTGAGAAAAGATTTCTGCATAATCCTATAACCAAAACTACTTAGGATAAAAAAAATAAAAAAAAAAGAATGTGGAGCCTGAGTTTAAAAAAAAAGATGGATGTCCTTGCCAGTGTAAAAAGTCAGGAAAAAGAAATTAAATATATACATTGATAAGAAATAATTAAAATCACAAATATTAATAGTGGTGGCATAAATAAATATTTGAAAAACAATGTATTTCACCATATTTTGAAACTAAAAATGTAAATATGAATAAAAACAGTCATGTCAAATTAAACAGAAGAAGTACTTGTAAAAATAAACAGCAAATGCCAGTGAAAATTCTCAGCACAGAAGGAGAAAAAAAGGATATTTTCTCATTCTAATAAAAGATACAATTATAGGTTGATTTGTTTCCTCAAATATATATATATATATATATATATATTCAAGCTCTTACACTCTACCACAGTCTAGCCCTATTTAGAAATTAATCTTGAAGATAATGTTAGTTAAGCTGAGGCCAAACTGAACTAAGGTGTGCCCTAATGCAATATGATTTATGCCTTTAAAAGAAAGAAAATTGGACACAGCAGAAAGACAGGAAATAGACAAGTGGCAGAGGCAGAAAATGCCATGAATTGCCAGCAAATCATTGTCAGAACCCTACAGGCTTCCCAGGAAGCCTGGAAAAATCTATGAATATATTTCAGATTACTAGATTCCAGAACTGTGAGACAATAAATTTCTGTTATTTTAAGCTACCCAGACTCTGGTACTTCTTATGGAAGCCTTTAGAAACTAAGACAGACATCTACAAAAACTTACAACTCACATCAGGTTTAATGGAAAATACTGTTTTACCCCTAAGATCAGGAATAAGGCAAAGACATCAGCACATGCCACTTCTAATCAACATTCTACTGTTGGTTACGGCCAAGCAGGTAAGCCAAAAGTAGAGTAAAAGCTTAGATTTATTAGATGGATGAAAATAGTTGTTTTTATTTGCCTTAACAAGATAATCTTTGCTAAAAGCATATGTCTTCTTTTCAAAAAGTCAGAATTAATAAGAGAGTTTTTAAGTGTTTCAGGAAAATTACCCACATAAAAAATTCAAATGCATTAGTATATTAACAGAAAATCAACAATAATTGAAAATTCAAACTGCACCTAAAATATGAAATATTTGCACCTAAATCTGACAAAATATGTGAAAAATCTATGTGCTGAAATCCTCAAATTTTGCTTAGAGATGTTTTAAAAGACATTGAAATGGAGGTATATTCTACTTTCGTGGATTGAAAGACTAAATATTTCTGAGTTCAGTTCTATGTAAATCAATCTCCAGATTTAGTGCAATCAAAATCTAAATGCAAACACAATTTATGTAAAGTTTGACAAGCTTATTATAACTTATAGTGAAATGCAAATAGACCTAGAATAGCCAAATTGACTCTGAAGAAGTATAAAGTTGTAGGATCTAAACTATCTGATTTAGCATGTACTATAGATCTACAGTCATTAAGCAAGTGTAATAATGGTATGAAATATTTGGATATCCATACTAAAAATAAAAAAGAAACATCTATCCCTACCTTGGACTATTTATCAAAATTAGCACAAAACGAATATTGCTATTCGGTTACGCAAAAGTGTCTAAGCTAAAACACAAAACGTATGATAAGCTAAAAAAAACCTGATAAGAGGAGGGGCAAAATGGTGGCTGAGTAAGAAGCTGCAAAAGCCAGCTCTTCCTACAGGGCAGTTAGGAAACACCCTGACCTATAAAAAACACCTGTTTCAGGGGTCAGGCAGACAAGAAGAGCATCCTGCAACATCCTTGAAAGAATAGAAAGAGAAGCCTGCCCATCTGCAATGAAGTCACTTGGTCAGAGCACTCCACACCATGGAGGCACATACCATCCTCCAATGGAGATGCCAGCCTCCTTGGGAGCTGTACAGAGGCTGGGGTTGAAAGTTGTGTTTCCCAAAATGGGGGAGGAAATGATGTTTGGCTGTGGGAAAGAATCCTTGAGATTTGGCAGAATTTGGCTCAGAGTACAAAGACAGAGTGTCTGGAATCCCAGAGACTGGCTCAAGAGGAAAACCTTGTGAGCACTGTATGGACTCTTGCTGACTCCAAGAGTTCAAGGATGAGCTAAGATAAATATAGATTGATTAGAGAAACAGTCCTTGCAAGCAAAGGACTCCTGCTTAATGTCCAAGAATAGTTAATCAGCAACTGTGCTTTTCTGCATGTAACAGGAACTTTACTCTGTTAATAAAAGTGCTGGGTTGTCTTTGCTTTGTGGCTAGACAGTGGAGTTCTGCTATCCCCCTGATCCCAGCTTTCTCTTAAAGTCTTTGTCTTGTCTTTCTTTTATGGTGGTACCCTTCACCGAGACACCCAATTTACAGCAACATCTGGCTCCCAACGTGATTCTTGATGAAGAAGGCAATGATGGATGGGAAACTCTGAAGATTTTCAGTGCCACTGATACCAGACATCAAGAGGGGATAAGTATTCCCCATTTGAAAGTTCCCCCTTGCTCTGGATAATGTGTTAGTTAGGGTAAACATGAGACAAACGTCTTCACTTTCTGGTAAATACATATTACTGCTTCTTTCTCTACTCTCACTCATGGTATGGAACTTAAAAAAAAAACAAAGTATAGAGAATTTATTTGTGCTAGTACAGAATCATTGCTATTGGTTCCCTGGAAGAGGAACTCTTGACAGTAAACAATGGAAAAAGGTAGTTTCTCAACTGACAGGGTCATATTGGAAAGGAGAGCCTATTCCTGTTCAAATATGATCATTGTGTAGCTTAATATCTCTAGTTCTTGAACCCTTGCAGTCTAACTCTAAGAGTGAGGATTCTGATACTGAAAAGAAAGGCATAGAAAAGGAAATTACTCCATCTGTTTTAGCAACTACTCTGGAGGAGGAATGTGCTTTAGAAAAGGAGACCCCCCCAACCCCCCGATTTTGATTGCTTTTGTCCTCCAGTACAAGCAGCTGCCTCAACTGCCCCTGAAGAACCCTATTCAGTGGAGGAATTAAAAAGACCCTGTCCTTTTGCTCCCAGCTTAGAAGAGGCTATGACCTCTTCCCCTCTGGATACTATCACATTTCCAAATGTTTCTACATTACAAGGCATCCAAAAGGCTCAATTAGCTGGAGATGTGGATGCTTATATATTCCCTGTCCAAATGACCCCCATATCACCTAATGTCAAATGCTGCAGGGAGGGAAACAATTTACTCATACTCCTCTAAATTTTAAGGTATTGAAGGAATTAAAGGAGGCATGTGCTAAATATGGACTTAACTCTCCATATACCTTGGGAATTTTGCGAGGGCTCTCCCAAACCGAAAGATTGATTCCTTGGGACTTTGATCAGTTAGCTAGAACCTGCCTCACTGGCTCTGAATTTTCACAGTTTAAAACTTGGTGGGTTGATGAAACTCATATTATTGCATCTGGCAATGCCAATGCTAATCCTCCAGTAAATGTAACATTTGAACAACTCTTGGGTTCCGGAGGATATTTAGGTATTCAGGCTCAACTTCAGTATTCTAACATTGCTATACTACAGTGCCGGCCTGAACCTTGCCACTACCAAAAAATTAATACTTTAGAGACAAAATAAAGTCTATCTAGCCAATTCAGGAGAGAAAGAGCCTATTCCAGAAGATTTAGTGAAATTAATATTGGGAAGATCTAGCATTAGTTGCAGGGACATCACTATTCTGCCAAAGAGTTAACTAAAATAAAGAAAGCATTATGGCAGGAACTTTGTAAACCTACTACTGCCTACATAATGATAAGGCTGTGGGATGATAGGAGCTAATAGAATTAAACCACTAGAAGAGTAAGAAAACTTGGCAACACAGTTTCCAAAAAAAAATTCTCAAAAGCAGTAAAATCAAAGATGTATAATTCTATTGATGTGTTGTAACTCATTCTGTGTTTGTCTGTTCAGTGTCAGTGTATATTTTGATACCTCCAGAAGGTAATATTAAATTGAGAAATAAAAATTATTAAAAGAGCTCTATTCAAGTGGCCAAAAATTAAATAAGTGATTATATTAATAAATAAAGATGGATATTAATTTAAAATAATAAAAATTGTTATAATCAAATTGAATCATTATTTTGACTAACTTGTTTAGTGTTGATGGTAAATGTATGTTTTAAAAGGTTTGCTTGGAAACAGTTTCCAAAATCATTTTGGTAACTGAAGTATAGAAAGTATGTAGAAAGTGTTTTTTATTATTAAGGAAAAAGAAAGTAATTTTGTCCTAAGATAAAATGACTGGTTATTAAGAAAAAGCAAAATGTGTGACAAAACCTAAATGACTACAGAAAGTGCACAGAAAAGGAATTTTTGTAGTCAGAGTTAAGTAAGATCTGATGGGTTTATCTATAAAGTTTTGTAGGCTTTAGTATCAAATCATATACTGATACAAAGTTAAAATTTCATCCTTTCTCAAAGTTTCTTAAATCATTGGTCTACTTTAGTAAAGGTTTATAAAGAGTTTTTCTCCTGAATAATCAGTATACAAAAAAGAATGTCTGTTTTATCAAAATAGTTTCTTATACTTTAACCTTATCATTTCTTTGGAGAAACAAGTTTTGTCACTTTTAGAAAAACATAGTGTTCAAACCTGCTTTCTCAAAATCAAATCCTGAAAAGG
>JAQZBX010088963.1:0-12693 GCA_029593785.1 Cabassous unicinctus
GGCCCCTGGGGGAGCAGGTGAGGAGTAGGGCAGGGAGGGCAAGCCATACTTGGACCCCATCACTGACAGTCTTGGGAGATCATTTCCACAGGGTAAGTAGTGATCCAAGTCTTGGGGGCCCATCTTAGGGTTTGAGATACTGCTGTGGTCTCCTCCAGCCAAATTTATCCCCAGCAGAGGGTTTTGGAGGCTTCACCATCCTTTCCAGAGTAAAGCTTCTCTTTCAAGTGTAACCGGATATTGTCTAGGTCCTTGGGTAAACTGCAGGAAATCAATTTCAAGAGCATGCTATGTTGATTAGACCAGCAATTTATTGAGGTAGGGATGGAAGATAAATGGGAGAGAATAATAGACATAGATGCCAGGTAGAGAGGAAGGGGCTGAAGAGTGATGAAGAGGGCTGATTTACAGACTACAATTTCCCATTATAGATTATAAATGCACAGGTTTTAATTGCATATTGTTCGGGGGGGGAGGGGGAGAGGGAGAGGGAGACGGAGAGGGAGAGGGATTGATTGTTTTGATTGATTACCTCCACCCATCAATCCCCTGGGAGGGCCCAATGATAAGGCTCCTGGAGACTATCTGAGGCTTCTCCTGGCTTCTGGAGGAAATCTCATTCAGGATGGCAGAATCTTGTGAGGGTCTTCCAGCAGCCCTCTTGGGGGTACCAATGTCCATGTGGACTTTCTGCCAGGTTCCAGATCCGTCTATTGATTCCCTATTTTACTAGCCTGCTTCACAAGTAGCAGAAAGATCCCTGCTCCCTCTGGACCCTTCTCTAATCCCCACTAGTCACCCAGGGAGCAGCTTCTGCCCTGCACTCTGGGCTCAGGGCACTCAGGGAAAACAACAGTGAGGG
This sequence comes from Cabassous unicinctus, assembly GCA_029593785.1. Classification (NCBI taxonomy): domain Eukaryota; kingdom Metazoa; phylum Chordata; class Mammalia; order Cingulata; family Chlamyphoridae; genus Cabassous; species Cabassous unicinctus. Next base: position 863 of record JAQZBX010088963.1, read on the forward strand.
CTGGAGGCTCTGAAGAAGCTGTGGCTGTTAAGATCAATTTTTGTACCTAATTGACTCCTGCATATGACCTTGTAAGGAGAGCCTATGGCGCCAGAGACCAGAGTCTGAAGCTGCTTCTGCCCTCAACACCACTGTGTGTCCTTGGGAGCATCTGGCAACCTCTCTGAGCCCCAGTTACCATCTATAAAATGGGCATATACCCCCAGCTTTCAGGAGTGTTTTGTAGTAAGTAGGGGCACCTGTAAGGACTGAAATAAGGCCAAGCACTGTGAGGTGGATGCCTTTCCTAGAAGACAGTGGGACTGTCTCCTGGAACAAGCAATTGCAAGGCTGCCTCCTGGCCACAGCTGAAGGCCTTTCTATTTATTTTTATCAGCTCATTAACTAAATTCTGGTTTGCATCAAGTGTTTGAATGAGAGCACTAAGGTGGTTTTGAGGTTTTGTTTTGTTTTGATTTCCTTTGTTTTCAGGTCAAAGGCCTGGAGGAAGAGGACCAAGACCCAACTGCCCCAGCTCCCAGTTCCCTGGATTCCTCCCAGATGGCCCTGGAGGCTCCTGGGGGCTGTCACCCAACTCTGGCCCCTGGGCCTGGGCCTGGGTCAGCCTCTCATGTGTCCCAGCAGCACTCAGAGGCACCTGCTACTCCAGGCTTGTCTCCAACTCCCCTCTCCCAGCCAAGGGAGATTTAATATATGCAAGGGCCAGTTCCAGCGGGAAGGGGTGACCTCCATCTGGGCACCACCTAAGGTAGGTCCTGTGTAACCTGAAGCAGGCCCGGCCCATAGTGGCTCCAGGCTCCTCACTCCCCAGGAAAGAGGACAGCCGCCTCTGACTGTTGTGTCCCTGTCAGCTGAGTCCTTTAGCATCTCCTCTGAGCCTTCCCTCCTTCACCACTTTAAGGACCAGTGCTCAATGCTGAGGGCGGCAAGTTACCTCCCATGCCACCGTGTCATGTACCCCAAGCTTTGGGGCTTCCTACTTTGGTCACCTCCTTTTCCAGCTGAGCACCTGGGGAGCTCGTGAGGAAGGGGCCAAGGCCACTGCCTTTGTATATTATAGGCCCCCAGGGAGCAGGGGTCAACCCCACCCTCCTGCCGACCCTGCCCCACAGGGCCTGGTAGCCCACCCAGCAAACCAGGCCTGTTGAAGGAGGCAGTGGAGGAGAGGTTACAGGGGAGTCCCACTCGGAGGCAGAACCCGAGATGTCAGGCCCAGGCTCTGCCCCTCACGCTGCTGACCTTGGCTAAGTCACCGCCTCTCTCTGAGCATCCATGTCTTCATCTGTCAATGGACAAACGCTCCCAAACTTAGACATGGAGAACGTGCTCATGGAGCCAGTCTTCCTTCTGAGAGGACCCCACCCCCAGCCCGGGGCCCTGTGTCTGCACCTCCCTGGTCTGCAGAGCCCTCTGGGAGGGGTCCTTAGGCCTGGGGCTTGGTGGGCTGGGCTAAGGCCCTTTTGTTTCTCTCTCTCCTTAAGCTGCCTTCAATTTCTGCATCAAGAAGTCTCCTCTTTATTTTGCTAATGTTTTCCCACAAGGAAGAGCATCAGTGGAAAGTTTCCATCACATTTTGATAGGAAAACACTGCAGTGTTATTAATTTCTAAGATATTTTAGTCCCAGCTGGTTTTTTAGGGGTGGGTGCAGGGATTTTATAAATATTTTCTTATTCTGTCTACCATCAATTTTGAGGGGTGGGGGTAGGAGTTGGGATGGGGAACTGTAAAAACATTTTCTGTTTTGTTTTGGGGAATTACAATACATTAAATTTTGTACCTTACAGATTTTGCTAACCATTGTTTAGAATCTCTTTTATATGTTTCAAAATTTTTGTTACTGTGCACTGTTAAGATTTTTCACATCACTTGTTAATTAATTTCTTGGTTCCAATGTTTCCTTTCATTTTTGAAGTTTTCTTTGGAAAATGATTGAAAGTACTTCCAAATCAGAATAAAAAAAGTTAAATGAGAGGTAACTATGAATGAAATCACAAGGCAAATATGCAGTGTAAAGTGTTCAGGAATAAGGATGTTACAGCAAACCTTCAAGTATTCTAATCTCAGATGACCTTTTTTAAAACATGATCAACATTTGCTTTATTATTTGCATGCATATGGTGTTTCACTTTCTCTATGGATGTATATACACACAGATACACTCACACATACAGCCACAGACATACCCAGACATATGTTCACTCACAGTAAGTTTTCTTTGAACTATGAACGTTGTTAGTTTCCCTACACGACGGCATTTGCCCCTAAACCCCTCAGTGTTTTTCCTTAGAATTATCCTCTTCCAAAAGGACATGACAATTAACAATGTCCTTGTACTTACTTTGATACAATGGTTTTCTCTCTCCTAATCTCCCTATTGTAATTTTGTCAAATGCCTCAAAATGTAGTTTTTTCCCCCTGTGACAGGCTCTAGTCTACATTTAATCATGAAGTATCTTTTGCTTCCTTTAATCTTTGGTGTTGTCCTTTAGGCAGGAGTCTTCCTACATCTCCTATTTATTATTATTATTTAAAGATTTACTTATTTATTTATCCCCCCCTTGCTGCTTGTGTTTGCTGTGTCCATTTGCTGTGTTTTTTCTGTGTCTGCTTATCTCCCCCTTGCTGTGAGGTCTTGCTGCATCAGCCCACCGTGCCCTCACAAGGAGGCCCCGGGAAGCGAACCCGGGGCCTCCCATATGGTAAACGGGAGCTCTATCGATTGAGCCACACCCGCTTCCCTCCTATTTATTATTTATTGTCCATTTACAATCAATAATTAGTTTCATACTCTAATTGTCCTAGCTGTGGCTATTGTGTATCACTTTGAATTGGTTGGCTTACTTATCAAATGCCTGATTGGGAGGTTGTTTCATTTAAAAAAATAAAAAAGAGGTTTTATTTTTTGTTTTGTTTTGTTTTCCTTTCTCGTGATTAAAATATTCCTGGGTTTTTGTAACCCCTGTGACACAAACTTGGATTCGGCCACCACATCAGAGTCCCGATATTGATTTCAGAGACCACTATCTTGTTCAGTAGGTTGCTTGTTGCCACTGGGATGTCTGGCCTGCTTTCACTTAGAGTGGACAGAGTTGTGAAATGTAGGCATGTGTATACACACACACACAGTCGTACACAGGCATACATGTGTGTGTATACACTTACACCTGCCCATGTACACATAGTACAAACTATATATTTGTATGTATGTGCTCCTACTTATCATAATTTGAGCACTGGAAATCCCTTTGAGCCGGTTTCTGTCTTATGAGCCCATTAATCTATGTCTTTCCATATATTCTGATATAAGATCTCGCAGGGTCACCTTTTTCTCATTGCCCTAACCTAGACTCAGACATTTCTTTGAGGTGTCCTGGCTCCTTTAATAGGAAGAAATATTTAGAAACTAAAATATTGACACTAGACATGCTGGAGTGTCTTTTCTTTCAGATGTTTTCAGTGGCCAGAGCATTTTACTCTAATGCAGCTGAAATATATGTTGATTTGTGGTGTGAAGTGGGGCTCTAATTTCAAAATGGTTAACTCATTCTACCATCAGGTGGATTGCTTCATTTGTTCTTTTCCCACTGATTTGGGATGCCTCTTTTGTTACAGATTTCATTATTAAATTAACCAGCCTTTGTTTCTTGGCCTGTTACTACAAACCATTCTACTGTAAAAGTTTGCACCATTACCACTCCCATTTTTTTTTCTTTTTGGTTTTAGTAGTCAGTAGTTTCTAGCAAGACATTAGAATAATTGTGCAAAGTTCTAACACAATTGTTATTTTGATTGAGTTTGGATCAAGCCTAAAATAAATGGGGAAAAAGGAGAGCCTCAAAATATTTAGGGTACTATGATTTCAATACTTTGTGTTGCTTAAGAAAGTTTTATAACTTTCTTTCCAAAGATCTCACACATTTCTTGTTAAGGGTATTGCTTTTATTTCTTTTTTTAAATATTACCCGGCCCAGCTAATGAACCTGGTACCTCGTGTGTGGAAAGCCAGTGATCAATCACTCAGCCACCCAGGCTCTCCTGAGTTGGTTTTCCGATTTATTTCCTTGTTTTTTTTTTTGTTTTTTTTTTTGGTTTTGTTTTTACTAGGCACCAGGGGGTGAATCCGGGACATCCCCTTTGGGAGGCATGTATTCAACCACTTGAGCCTCTTCTGCTCCCCAAGGTTATGGTGTTATATGTCATTTTTTGTTGATATTTTGAAGGTATTTGTAGCCGTTGGACAATTTGATGTAATTATGAATTCCAAAAATATAATTGGATCGTGCTTGTAAACTGATCTGTTAATCTGGGCATGATTAGGTTATGATTAGGGCATTGAGCCCCACCCCTTAGTGGGTGGGGAATCAAATATAAAAGGCATGGCAAGAACAGTTTTGAGTAGCAGTCTTTTGAGAAGCAGTTTTGATGTTGGAAAGGAGGCCCCAGGAGAAGAGAAGCAAGCCGTTCGCCTGATCGTCTACAGCTGACCTTGTGGAGGAAACAGGAGCTAAGTCCGGAGAGAAACGCAGCCCCGGGAAGAGAGGAACCCCAGAAGCCTGAATCCTGGCAAACGCCAGCAGCTGTCTTGCTCTAACACGTGGCAATGGACAGTGGTGAGAGAAGAAACTTAACGCTTTATGGCCTCGTATCTGTGGACTTCTACCCCAAATAAATACCCTTTATAAAGACCAACCCATTTTTGGAATTTCACATTAGCACCCCTTTGGCTGACTAGTACAGTATTTTTATATTTTTCACCAAATTTTTTAAAAATCACAGTAACATATGAATATATGTGTATATGTAGTGTATATGAATATATGTAAAGATATACATGTGTATACATAAGTATTTTTTGACGTATAAAATTCGTTAACTTTCAGTTTCTCATGTTTGTCAGTCTTTCATAGATCCTGAGTTTTGTGGCATGCTTAGAAAGCATGAGCTTTACATTTAAATTATCAAGCTCTTTGAAATTTAAAATGGCTACCTAGTTGTCCCTACACCATTTATTGAATAATTCATAATTTCCCTACTGATTTTGAAACGGTGCTTTCAACATATGATTTCTCATATATATTTGGGACTATTTTTAGAGACTGTTTGGGTCCATTGGACCATATATACATGTGCCAATACCAATGTATTCTAATTTCAGTCTCTGTTTTCAAGCAGTTTTATTGAATTATTATTTACAAACAACAAAGTTTATCCATTTTAAATGTACAGTTCTATGAGTTTTGGCAAATTAATATTTTTAAAGACAAAATTTAGTATCTGGTTGGGTTGATCACTCCTCACTGCTCTTTTACTCAAAATTCAATATCTGTTCTTACAGGTTTGTTTGGCTATGTCTATGAACTTCAGAATTACTTTTAGTTTAAAAAAAATATCATGGATAAGTTTACTTCTCTTTTCTTTTGATACTTTACATTGCAGTCCTTTAGCCTGTTTAGCCTGTGGGAACAAGAAAACTCAGACAATAAGGGATACTAAAATAGCAGCATCAACAACCATGGCAAATCCTTCTGATGGAATTAAAAATTAAGCCATTAACAATTAGGGTTTCAGACAGTATTTGCTGAATGAGCAAATGTTCCTGGGAGGGAACAGGTGCAGTCTATTCTAGCGGGACTTCTGTTGTCCTCCATCCCCATGCCCTGCCGACTTTGGGGCCACTTAGCCTTTGGCAAAGTCCCTACAAGGACCCAACTCACCAGAGCTGGAATACTTGGCCCCTGCTGGGCCTCTGCCCTGACATATCTGGGACTTATGTCTCCATCCTGGAAAAACAGATAACAAAACAACACTGCACGTTCACTCAAGGAAATATCCATAGCCTGTTGGTTTTCCTGATCTGGAAAAGAACTCAGAATCATGCATGAAATTCCTGGCTCACTGCTGAAACTCAGACCCCCTCTGTCTGGGGTTATTCATCTGTATCCCTTTGGGGGTCCCTGATCTCCCACCCTCCCTGCCACTTCCCTCTGGGGCTGTGGCTATCAGCTCTGGTATTTCCCCCATGGGAAATACCAGCTGGAGGTGGAGGAAAAGAGGAAACCAGGCTAGGCACCCTGCACCCCAGCTTCATGCCTTGGTTATTTAAACATTTCCATTTAGAAGGCACCTTTTCGAGGAAGTACTTTTTTTTGATCCCCTCTCTTGCAAATGCCATTAAACACACACACACCCCTCAGCCTTCACAATTCAAAATTCTCAAAAAAATGTTAAAAGTAATCCTAAGATTTTACTTTGGTTCCTTGCCTCCCATGTTTTTTTTAAACCCATCTCTATAGGGAGAGTTATGTCCCACTTAGTTCTACTCTCATCCCTTTCCACATTATTCAATTCAATTCAGCAATTACCTTTTTACCAAGAAAAGCAAAGGCTGCCCACCCTTTGGGGCCTCAAGGGGGTGTGTGAAACCACCTGCTTCCCCTGGGTTACCATCCCAAATATCAGGGATCAGAGCCCAGAATTGGGGAAGCCGGGTTATCCCCCAGGGCTCCTCACGTCTGTCCACCAGCATGGGAGCTGCTCCTTTTTGGGGGAGATGGGGAAGCATTTTCTATTTTACTACTTTGAGGAGACATCATAGGAAAATCTCCCTAAACATTCTGGGGGCTCACTCTTGGAGTCTGGTCTTACGGACAAGTCCAGCCTTATTTCTGTAGAACTCTTGGGGGGAGGGAGAGGGCAAGTGGGAGGAGGGAAATGGGAAAGTACCTTGGGAATATCTGTCAACCTCTTGAGCCCTGGTTACCATCTGTAAAATGGGCTCATTCCCCCCAGCACACAGGGGTGTTTTATAGTAAGCAGGGGCACCTATAAGGACTGATACACAAGGCCTGCACTGTGAGGTGGTTGCATTTAATAGAAAGCAGAAGGGCTGGCTCCAGGAACAAGTCAATTCCAAGGCTCCCTCATGGCCAAAGCCTTTCAGTTAATTTTTAACATCTCATTTACTAAATGATAGTGTGGATTTGTGTTTAAATGTGAGCCTTCAACTAGTTTTACAGCTGATTTTTTTAAAAATAATGTCAAAGACCCGGAGGAGGACCAAGACCCCACTGCCCCAGCTCCCCCTTCCCTGGATTCCTCCCCGATGGCCCTGGTGCAGCTCCGGCTCCTGGGGGCTGTCACCCACCTCTGGCCCCTGGGCTTGTCCTGGCTTAGCCTCCTGTGAGTCCCAGCAGAGCTCAGAGGCCCCTGCTGGTCCAGGCCTGCCTCCAGCTCCTCTCTCCCAACCAAGAGAGATTTAACATCACGAGAAGACAATTCCATTGATATGAGGTGGGCTCTATTCAGGCACAGCGTCAGGTAGGTCATGTGCCACGAGAAGCACTTCTGGCTCCGCCCCTGCCAGCTGAGCCCTATAGCATCCCCTCTGAGCCTTCCCTCCTTCATCCACTTTAAAGACCAGTGCTCCATGCTGAGGGCGGCTCATTCCTGCCCATGGCTTCACGTCCTACACCTTGTCCTTCGGGGCCTCCTACTTTGGTCACCTCTTTTTCCAGCTGAGCACCTGGTGAGCCTGTGAGGGAGGGTCCAAGACTACCACGTTTGTATATTGCGGGCCCCAGGGAGCAATGGTTAACCCCATCCTGGTCAAAGGGGCAGTGGAGGAGAGGTTAGAGTGGAGTCCTGCTCGGAGGCAGAACTGGAGATGTCAGGCCCAGGCTCTGCCCCTCACGCTGGTGACCTTGGCTAAGTCACCGCCTTTCTCTGAGTCTCCATGTCTTCATCTGTCAATGAACAATCTCTCCCACCTGAGACGAGGAGAACGTTCTCATGGAGCCAGTCTTCCTTCTGAGAGGAAGTCACCCCCAGCCCGGGGCCCTGTGTCTGCACCTCCTTGGCCTGCAGAGCCCTCTGGGAGGGGTCCTTAGGCCTGGTGCCTCTTGAGTTTGACTAAGGATGGTTTGTACTCTCTCTTCTTAGGCTGCCATCACCTTCTGTATTAAGTCCCCACTTTTATTTGCACATCAGATGTCAGAATTCCTGGGGCAACAGCTACCCTTGGGCCTGGGGCTGGGCCTGGCCAAAGCACCCCTAAGTTTGAGCTGCTTTCAGAGGCACCTAGTGCCCGCGCCTGCCTCATCTTCCCTCAAGCAACACCCGCAGATTCAGCGTCCAGAGGGGACAGTCCCACAGGCCTGGGGTCTCATCCACCCGAGCACACCCCCAGGTAGGCTGTGCCTGACAGATGGTGGTCCCAATCCAGTACGGCTCTTGGAGCCTCACAGGTCACTGGAGACAAATGAGGCCAAGCCCAAGGTTTTGGGAGTGGGGGAGGGAGGACAGGAGAGGAGCTGGGAAAACAGCGGCCCTAACTCCGCAGGGAAAGCAGGAGCCTGCGTTGCTCCATGAGCTCAGGGCTGGATGATTTCCATCTTTACCCCTCAGAGCTGGGACGAGAAACCTGGAATTTCCTAAATGTCCCAGCCTCTCCAGCAAATCTTCCCTTAATTAGTCCCATTTTCAAAGGATTTGGGGCCAATGGGAATGGAACTTTTTCTCTCCTGGCACTGCATTTGGCAGCATGACCTGGTCAGGTTTCTTTCTCTCTTTACACTTTCTCCCTAGAGAAATGGTCACCTGGTCAGGCCTATGCCAGGACCATGAAGTTTTTATATGAGGAGTTGGAGGCAGAACCTGAGAATTCAGGTCCAGTCTCTGTGTCCCTCTCTGGGAATTTTCTGAGTGCCATCATCTCTCCTCATCTCCATTTGCTCATCGCTAAATGGGACTAACGCTCCCCACAGACCACACAGAAGACAGGAGGTAAATGGAGCCATCCAGTGGCCGAGGGACCTTACAGGGCAGCCCGTGCTGGGGAACACTGGGCCCACGTTTCTGCCTCCCTGGGCCCAGCTGCCCTCTGGGGCTGTCCTTGTGCTCTGGGCCCTACCAGCTGGGCTCAGGCTGCTGCTCCCTCCCTCAGCCTCCACTGGGTTCACTGTAGGAAGCCCCACTTCTGTTTGCAAATTCTATGCCAGAGGCAACACAAACATGAAGGGATCAAGCAGATATTCATGGAGAAACACTGTCCTGGCCTCACCTACCAAGCCTTCTGTCCCCAGCCTTCATTCACTGTGTGACTTCCCAGCTGAGCTGATGCTCATCATCCCTGAGGCAAGACCAACAGCTTGAAGAGTTTCAATTCACCTCCTAGAAAACCACTGCACTATTCTATTGGAATCCTTTCTCTTCCAAGCCTTCTATGCTCTTCATCTTAAATGCAACGGGGGATAATTTTGACTCAGTCTATGGTACACAGGGTCTACCTTAATCTGTGCAAAATCAACTATGCACAAACAATTATGTGGAAGCCCAGGTGTGTCAAGTTTTCTCTCCAGGCAGGATTAGCCACCAGAGGCCCCACATACCCATTGCACAAGCCCACATCCAAGAAAAAGAAGTCTTGCACAACCTCAACAGTCTGTTTGCATCCTTGGAAATTCTTCCTACTTACTCACGGCTCTGGGAAGTCCTCTCCCCACCACCTGGTCTCCAGGGAAAAGAGGGGAGCATGCTACAAGAGTCAAGGATGAGAATCGTCCTTCAGCCAGGAGCTCCCTGATCTGTCTCAGAAGCTGCAGGATGGGACAGACACAGAGTCTTTACACACCTGTCCTCACAGGCTCCAAGGCTGACCATTACCTGACAATGGCACATTGTGACTCTCTAAGTGTCTAAGTCATAGAGACACCTCATAAAAAACAACAACACCAGGAAATAAATCAGAGTCAGCCCTGGAGCATGCATGAGGAGGAGAAAGGTGACTGCTGCTTGAAATCCAATAAAATAGGCATCATTCCAGGACCTTGTAAACCCTTTACGTTTAACCCCACAGGTACCCTAAAGCAGCAGTTAGACAGAGGTGACATTGTGCACAATTGCACATTCCCACGTTCCATACAGTGTAGATGCGGCCTCTGCTTCTCTGCAGTCCCTGCCTTCATTGCGCCGCAGCTAACTATGAAAATGTCTCTCCACGCGCAGCACAGACACGCAGAGAACACGCAGTCCTGAGCTGTGCCTGGGCCAGGTGGTCCATCCTCACAGAGCGAGGGTCTCATGCTGGCATCAGGAATCCATCTGAGAGTTTGCGCCTGGAAAGGCAGAGGCCCAGTGTGAGGGCTGGTGGCAGTGCCTCACAGTGACAAGAGCACAGGGCTCTACAGTTTGCTACTTTACAGCCCGGCAGGTTTAGGACTGGAGGGGGTGGGCGGAGGGAGGTAGACACACATCCTCCTGCAAAGTGCGCTGAGCAAATGTCAGTCATGAACACAATGCATCATGGGAACTAAGGAGAGTGCCTAATACTGGCTGACAGAGAGGACACTCTAAGGAAAACTTCACTGCAGAAAGAAGGTTTGCAATAGGTCCTGAGGGGCATCAGAAACAGACCCACCCCCCTGGGAGAGGAGCATCCCAGACAGAGGGAAGAGCCTGAGGCGGCTGGAAGGCTGCGGGGACCCCCAGGACGAGCAGTGGGTATTACTGAGGGGACCCAGCAGGCAGAGGCCCTGTGAGCCATGTGAAGGTCCTGACCAGGTCACGTTCTGGAGAACATGCTGAGGTGTCTCCATGGCTGAGGGACCCATCAAGCATGCCCCGTGGGCTTACCTAGCTGCCTTACTTTCTTCAGGGAGACTCCACCTCCTTCTCCTCAGGATGGATTCAGCTCAGGATGAGCGAAGAACTAGAGGGGAAAGAAGCAATGTTACCAAACATATGACTGAAAGGAGGTCTAAGAGTCCAGGTTTTATGAATCCCCTCAACAGGACAAATGTGCACATGGACAGTGACAGAGCAGAGAATGAAAGACTCCTTCCACCTGGGAACCGGAAACCATCCAAACACTCCTTTCAGTAAAGAAAACGAACAGGGAAATTGGTTGAGGTTTTAACTTCATAACGTTTCCTGGATTTCGAAGATTCCAATCCATGGGCTCCATGGCAGGGAGCCTGATTTTCACAATTGATTTCACGCCCTCCTCTCTCACCCTGCTGGGGCCCCAATTCTCTAGTACTTCTCTGAAAAAATCTGGTACAATGAAACCTTTTTAGTTTTAGATTGGGCATAAATGGCTGACACCAACTAAAACCAATATGGAATAGCTTCCAAGAGAAAGAAAGAGTCAAACAAGAGCCATGGATGTCCTACTCCTCTTTGGAAACCTCAGGACTTGCTGCCCTCAGAGCCTGGTGGGTGCATGACACCTGGGAGGTATAAGGACAAGCTGACTGCAGAGAGAGACTGACAGAGCCCTTCCAGTGACTGGGAGAAGCCCCTGTTTTGTTTCTAATGTTCCGTCGATCCCCTCAGGCTGCTCCACCAATGAAACAAATGACAGCACCTTCAACCCCTAATGTGCCCAAGATGGAGGAAGCTGCTGACCCAAAAAAGCCGCTCTGCCTTGAACCCCAGTCCAGGGATAGACTCCCCCCTTATGTTCTTTCCACTCAGTATATTCTGAAAGCCTTTTCTAGAAGGCAGCTATCAGGACACAATCCTGAGAAGCCGTGAGAAAGACAAACGCAGCCCCCTGCCTTCTGGCAACTGGCCTGGTCCTATCAGCTGTACTCCTGGGAAACCTGAACTAGGTTACAGAACAGCAAGACCAGACCAGAGGGAAACCATGAAGGAGGCAGGGAGGATGAAGGAAAGAAAAAATGGAAAGAAAAAAAAAAGGTCATTCATAAGCAACAGTAATTAAACATAAAAACAGAATATCATTCAATCCACAGATTTAACCAACTAGACCACTCTCCTGGCTGATGATGAGACATTGCTGGTTCTTTACCGAGGAGGCCTTTAGCCTTGC
>JAQZBX010088964.1:0-12687 GCA_029593785.1 Cabassous unicinctus
AACAGAAATTGCCTGGCTTTTAAAATGGGGATTTATTCTAAGACTGTGAAAGTGTCCAAATCAATGCATCATTAGGAGATCCTTTCCCCCTGACCTGCAGCTGTGGGCAATCAGGAACATAACAGCATCCAATTCTCTCTTCCCTCTCCTCCAGGCCTTGTTGCATACAGGCTTCTTCTCAACTTCTGTGTTCCATTGATTTTAACTTCTCACTCTTGAGTGTCTTCTCTCTCAGGTTCTGGATTCCTCTCTTTCTGTGCAGCTTTTTTTCTGTATCTATATCTTTTTTTTTTTAAATCTACTTATGAATGGCTCCAGAAAAAGTATTAAGACCCAACCTTTGTCAAATAATCTAATAAAAAAAAAAAAACCTTAACTAAAATAATTTAATAAAAACGTCCAAAGTACAATAGGTTTACATTGACAGGAATGTAATAGCTTAAGAAAATAGTTTTCTGGGGTCCACAATAGACTCACACCACCAAATTCCATACTCTGGACCCCCAAAATATATGTTCTTTCCTTCTACAAAATACATTCATTCTATCACAATATTTCCAATACGTTAAATCATTTCAAAAACAGTTTTAAGTACAAGTCTGACTGCAATTGGTTATAGGCATATATGTCTTGGGGTAAATTTCCCCTCAGGCAGTGGATTTAGAAAATTGAGAGCAAGTTATCTAATTACAATATACAAAGGAGGGACTGTCATAGAATAAAAACTACCATTTCATTAGAGAGAAATTGGAAGGAAAGCAAAGGTCATGTGTCCCAAACAATTCCAAATACCTGCAAGAGTACTCCATTAGATTTCAAATTCTTTTGTCATCTGTAGAGCTATGGTTTCTTCTCCTTGGGTTTCTTCTCCTGGGGTTCCAAAGAAGTGGAAGTCCTACCTTTTCCAAGGGATTTTTCAGTGGCCATGTTCTTGGCTCAACCCATATCAAGCAAATGGATCACAGCCAAAATCTAGGTCCCACCCTCTGATAACACTGGAGTGATGGCCAGTTTCTTCCCAATTTCTAGTGCACAGGTTCAACTCCCTCAGAATAATGGAGTGTGGAAAAAAGTCTAATCAGTACCCAGAGTATGTGTTCACCCTTTCTGAAGCATGGAGCAGCAATATTTTTCCTGAATCATGGAGTAAACGGTCTGCCTTCTCCAATCTCTGGGCTATACTGCCCTTTTTTGCACACAGAGGTGGTTCTTTCTGTGGGCCCTAGAAGATATCATGAGTTCAGACCTCTGCTTCTATTGTACTTCCTTTTGGAGGATTTTTCCTTCACTCTATCCCCTTTCTGTCCCCTTTAGTACAGGCTGGTAGTGGCAGGGCTCCTGTATTCATCAGTAGCTTCTCCATGGGCCTAGCCTCTTGGGGACCTCTTTCTATACCCCTGTGAAGTGCTGTATCCAACTTCGTGCCTTTCTCTCAGCCTCTGTGGGTTTCTCTTGACCTCTTTCTCAACTGTCGCTGATTCTGGAGTCTTCGTTCTTACAGCAGGGTAAAAATGGCAGCTGTCTTTATCTGTCTGTTCCTGCTTTCATGTCTCAGTTTATATAAGACACCAGCAAGAAGGCAAACACCTAACCTGGGTAATGCCTCACTGACATAGTGCAATCAAAAGTTCTAAAGCTATCTAATTAAAAGAGATTTTATTAATGGTCCCTTAACTGAACCAAATGCAATAAAGACCCTCCCCCCACACACACCAGCAGGAATGGATTAGTTCCAAGAACATATTTTCTGGGATTCAAAAAAGAACATCACAAATTGACAGGCATTGAGCCACTGCTTCAGTAACTTACTGGGTCTTCAGGCCTACTAGAACCTGATCTCTTATAACCCACTTCCATTTGATGATTGAAGTACTGCTGTGTATGCCCAAATTAATGACTTAGTGAGTCAAACATTTCATGATGGGTGGCTTATTTCTCATGGTAATTAGGCGACCCGTGGTTAAATATTCAGTCTCCACTAAGGCTCAAAATAGGCTAAAAGCTATTTCTGAAATGGACAGTAATTATCTACAATGTATGGCAAGATTTGCTCCAATATCCCACATCTGCACTGGTGATTCTCATTTAGAGCCCTGAAAAATGTTCCCAACAGCATCTGTGAATGCAGCTGATTCTTCATGCACCATTGGATAGGCTGGAATATATTTTTCAAATCAACATCTTCATACCAAGTACCTAGTTACATTGTAGAGTGTCAATTTTTTCAAACAATTATACTTGTATTAGTCAGGGTTCTCTAGGTAAACAGAATCAACAGGAGATATCTGTCAATAATATGAGATTTTATTAGAGTCTTTCACGTGATTGTGGGATGTACAAGTCCAAGTTGCACAGGCAGGCTGCAAACCAGGGGTTCCTATGAAAGTCTAATGAAGGATCTTGAGTTTCTGTAAGAAGATGGCTGTCCAAAGATGAGTCGGGAAATTCTCTCCAAATGTTGAAATATCTTCCTTTTTTAAGGTATTCAACTGATTGGATAAAAGCATCACCCATTGCTGACAGCAATCTCCTTGACTGATGCAGATGAAATCAACCATCCACCCAGTAAACTCACTGGTGACCAAAGTCCATATGTGTTCTTGTATTACAATTGGCCCAGTGCTTGCTAGACCAAACAACTGGGCACCATTAACTGGCTGAGTTGACACATTAGCCTAACCATCACAGTCCACCCTTTGTCAACTCAGCAATTATACACACTACCTTAAACCATACTTTTTCTCTAAGTAAAAGCAATAACACACAAGCATACATATATATTTCTACATAACAATGTTCAACTCAGCTGCACACAACAAGAAATGCATTAATTCTCTACAGAATAGGGTGCAAATCTTTGCATAGTATTCATTCTTAAACTTGACATCTTTAACTATTATGACATAAAATTAATACAACTTTTTGTATGATAAGGGAAAAGATTGTACATATACAATCATACTCATAACAAAACAAGGAAGAAGGGTTCATGACTATTAGAGCCCTCATTTCTGTAACTGGTTACATGGTCAAAGTTTATGTTTATCACTACCTTCTTACACTACCCATTCCACATTCCCATTACCCTCAGCAAGCACTTCAGCTGGCCGTGGTCCTTTGCCTGGGGAGGTGACCCAAACTTTCAATTCCCGAAGATTCTGGGCCATTGTTAGTCCTGCTTGGATTGGTTTCTTGCAATTTTCCATTGCCTTTAATCACGGGTCATAGCAGTACTAAGTGACACCCTAGGGAGGTCCTGTGTTCAAGTCAAACTCTTCTTTACCCCCATTATGTAGATGTAGTCCTATTTCCCCCTTGATAATCAGGATCAAGCACCCCAGGCAGTACAGTAATTCCCTTCTTTGCCTGTTGATTCAAAGGAAAGAGGAGTCCAAAGTACACAGGTGGCAGTTTTAAATTCCAGTTCAATGGAATCATTGTTGTGTTCCCTGGTGCTGACATTCCTCTTTTTGGGACTAAAACTCGCAGACCAGCAGAGCTTAAGGTTGCAGGGAGAGGAAGTAAAAATTTTCCTAGTGGTTCACTAGGAGTAATAGTGAGTGATGCCACTCCCATTTCCACCCCTTGATTACTAGACCCATGAATCCTGGTTATGGGAGAAACAGCAACATAGAGTGGATGCTGATTTAGAGCATACAAAACTTCCTGGAGAACATTGCCCCAGCCAAGCAAGGTATTGCCACATAGTTGGCACCATAATGAGTCTTCAAAAGGTGATTGCGCCATTCTGTTAATCCAGCTGCTTCAGGGTGATGGGGAACACGGTAAGACCAGTGAATTCTATGGCCATGTGCCTATTCCCACACATCATTTGCAGTGAAATGGGTTCCTTGATCAGAAGCAATGCTGTGTGGAATGCCATGACAGTAGATAAGACATTTGGTAAGTCCATGGATGGTAGTTTTGGAAAAATATTGTGTGCAGAAAATGCAAACCCATATCCAGAGTATGTGTCTATCCCAGTTAAAACAAATCACTGCCCCTTCCATGGTAGAAGTAGACCAATGTAGTCAACCTGCCACCAGGTAGCAGGCTGGTCACCTCAAAGAATGGTGCCATATCAGGGGCTGAGTGTGGGTCCCTGCTGCTGGCCGATTGAGCATTCAGCAGTGGCTGTAGTGAAGTCAACCTTGGTGAGGGGAAGTCCATGTTTCTGAGCCCATGAATAACCTCCATCCCTATCTCCATGGACACTTTTTCATAAGCCCATTGGGCAATGACAGGAGTGGCTGGGGAAGGAGGCTGAGCATTAGTCACAGAGTGGGTCATATTATTCACTTGATTATTAAACTCTTCCTCTGTTGGTTACCCTCTGTGAGCATTCACATGGGACACAAATATGTTCATGCTTTTTGCCCACTCAGAAAGGTCTATCCACATACCTCTTCCCCAGAATGCATTGTCACCAATTTTCCAATCATGTTCCTTCCAAGTCCCTGACCATCCAGCCAAACCATTTGCAACAGCCTATGAATCAGTGTACAAACACACCTCTGGCCCTTTCTTCCAAGCAAAATGAACAACCAGGTGCACTGCTCAAGTTCTGCCCACTGGGGGTATTTGCCCTCACTGCTATACTTCAAGGATATCCCAGAAGAGTGCTGCAATGCTGCAGCTGTCCACTTTCAGGTGGTACCTGCATACCATGCTGAATCATCTGTATCCAGGCCCGAGTTTTCTCATCCTCAGTCAACTGATTATAAGGGACTCCCCAAGAGACCAAAGTTGTTGGCTGGGAAAGAGAAGGTAACATGGCAGGGTTGGTGACTATGGGCATTTGGGATACTTCTTCATGTAAATTACTTGTACCTTCAGGACCCACTTGAGTCCTATCTCATATATATCACTTCCACCTTATTATGGAGTGCTGCTGTGCATGCCCAACTTTGTGGTTTCGTGGGTCAGACAATATCCAGGTCATGATAGGCAACTGAGGTCTCACGGTAACTTGATGGCCCATGGTTAAGCATTCAGTATCTAATAAGTTCCAGCAGAAATCCAGAAACTGCTTCTCAAAAGGGGAGTAGTTATCTGCAGAAGATGGCAGTGCTTTGCTTCAAAATCCTAAGGTCTGTATTGTGTTTCCCCTATAAGGGCATGCCAAAGATTCCAGATAGCATCTCTATTTGCCACTGAAACTTTCAGCACCATTGTATCTGCTAGATCATATGGTCCAAGAGGTAGTATAGCTTGCACAGCAGCTTGGACCTGTCACAGAGCCTCCTCTTGTTCCAGTTCTTAAACTAAACTAGCAGCTTTTCTGGTCACTCGGTAAATGGGCCAGAGTAGCACACCTAAATGAGGAATGTGCTGTCTGCAAAATCTGAAGAAGCCAACTAAGCGTTGTGCCACTTTTTTGGTCATAGGAGGGGCCAGATACAACAGCTTCACACTATGTACCAGGGGAAGTGTTGATTTGCTCAAGCAATAATAGCACATCTGAGAGAGCAGCTGCCATTGGAGTCACCACCTGGTTAAGTTTATGATAACCTACTGTCATCCTCCAAGATCTGTCTGTTTTCTACACAGGCCAAATAGGAGAGTTGAATGAGAATGTGGTGGGAATCACCACCCCTTCATCCTTCACATCCTTGATGGTGGAACTAATCTCTGCAATCAAGTTGTAATTGCCTTAAATTAATAGATCAGTTTTTCCAAATGTCTCCCTACTCATACCTTATGTCTTTATACTTAGTTTTTATTCAGATTCCACCAACAATATTACCAATTCATTGTTATAATCTCTTGGTGTGGCACCCAGGCATCCATGTATTTTTCTAATTCTTCTTTTTTTTTTTTATTGTGCGTAAAAATCAAATTTTTCACAATACATACCAATATTTGTAAAATGATATATAAATACATATGCATATATGTGCATTTGTTTACATAAATGTTATTTGTTATATATATATACATATTTTTTAAGGTGCTTAGATTAATGCTTCTTATGTATATAGCCAATTAGTAGTCTTTAGATTAATATATAAGATTCCCCAGACAAAGAAAGACCATAGAAATCTCAGAAGATGTGGACTTTAACTCAACAAGAACTCTAACACTCTAATGTTCTATCATATATATCATTACAATTATGTGTCTGCTACTCAAACTCTCATGTTAATACTTCTGATCCATAAGTATATCCTCTCTGTGAGTTTCTCAATGAGTTTAAATTATATAACATGACACTTGTAATTGTAGCCCATTAAAATTTAAATAAGAAAGATATTAATTTTTATTAAACATCCATATGCTTTTATAGGTTATGCTTTCATATTATTTTATTATGTACATTTTTATTGAATCTTTGAAGAATTAAAAAGGTTACATTTCCGGCAAGAGGAAAGTGGATTTCAGGGAATTTACATTATTAATCTAACAGCCCAAAGGTAATACATATCAGAACTAGGATTATATAGTAGAACATTATTATTCGATTACTTTTCAAACTATACCATATAGTTTTTCCACAGAGGGATCATTTTTTAATTAAGAGCCAAAGTGCCTGTTTGTAGTCACTTATCTGATATAGCTTGTTTTTCCAGAAATGGTCACTGCTTATTATGGAGGAAAATAGCTCATTTTGTTGAATTTCTGTTGCAGAAGAGAGTTGTGTTTTCTCCTTGGGAAACCCCTGTGGACTTCAAGAAGGGGTTATTAAGCTGGTATAATTATCCCATCAACAGTGTATTGTAATTGAATGACCAGTTCAGTTCCAGAGGTAAGAAGAAATACTTTTTATCATTTATACAATATTGTAAAAGCTCTAACCTTGAATCTCAAATTAGAGCAGATCTTTAACTTTTAAATTTGAAATGAGGTTTTCTAATTTAGTCAGGGTAGTATTAAAATTTATGAACATGCCTTATTGCGAACACTGTGGGGATAATAGGAAGGTCTCTCTACACACTTATGTCAACAGGGCTACAAATCAGAAATTGGCTTTAATTTCCTTGATGGAACATAATTGCATAGAGGCAGTAGAAATAAGACTATTTTTAGCAATGCGAGAAATTATTAAAAAGACAAAATTAACTTTGATCCATCCATTTGGTGTGTGCAACTTTTCTATCAATTTTATTTTCTGACAGGATTATAAATGAATTTTAAATGTAATTCATTAGTTAGCTAATTGATCTAGAAATCATTTTATTTTGTTCTTGTTAGTAAAATTTCATTGTCTTTCAAGCTGCACAACTTTATAAAAAAATTCAAATATTGTTTCTGGGCAATAATGATTCCAGAATTTTGAATTTCACAATGGGATTGTATATAAAGTGTAATGGCTTAGTGTGTGGAAATTTGAGCTTGGATCTTGTCTCTGCTAACTAATTGTGTGACCTCAGTAAATTATACATTGAGCTTGGCATGCATTTTCTCATGTTTAAAGGGACACTAAGTTATTTAGTTTTCAGATTGCTATATAGATTATACAAAATAATGTCCACAAAATTCCTAGTACGAATAATAATATGTGGTAACTGCTATCACAGATTTTCTTCTTCTCAAGTTTAATGTTTGTAAAACTGTCCTCATGGACATCTGTTATTTATGATTTCAGGCTATATGATAATTGAGGAAATGTTTTTTTCTTTTTAGTCTTTCATACTGATATTCTTATAATTCATATTCCATATTTTTCTATCCCCTATCTCCTATAAAGTGAAATCAGTGACACATATATACAACTGGTTTAATTATCTTGAAATATTAGTTAACAGGAATACATGTTTGCAGAGCAGAGTTGATGAAATGGCTAAAGTCTATACATTAGATATCATGTTTTCAGATCCTTAGCGTGATGTAAGAAGTTTCTCTAGTGAGACATGATTTGTTAAAAAATATATATACCTTCATTTGGAAACCAATTTATTGGTCCACAGAAAAGATGAAAAAAAAGAATTGCCAGAAATTTATATTGATAGGTGTTAAAGGAGAATTTAAGTTAAACATATAGTTATTTCATTGACATGTCCGTTGGCAGAATGTAATGAAAAATATGAATCATTTTGGTTCCTTAAAGCATAGAATATTGGTATTTGCTGAGTTTATTCTCAATAAAATGATAGATATTTAATATATATTTACTGTCATAAAATTATTGATTTTATAACTTTATATTATTTGATTTAAAGAAAATGTATATTTGATAATTTATTTTTATGCAGACTTCACAAAAATTTTTTTAAAAATACATATATTTTAATGCACCTCAGCATTAATCACTCTGCAAAGACACCATGTTCATGAAGTCTAATACGACAAGCCTGAAAATATTGGTAATTCTTATTATTCTTTGGTTTGGAAAAAATTGCAGTTACTTTTCCATGATCACACAGTCAATATGTTCTAAATTACACATTGTAATACAGAGTTTTAGAGGCAGACTCTATTCCTCTACAATTGTTGTCCCTTCTCAGTCACGGCAGTGAAATGAAGGTAAAAGTTATAATGCGTTTGTCAAGATGTATTGGTAATGCATTACTTTAGTAGACTAACTATTGACACTTTTTTTCAAAATTTGCTTCCAAATTTTATTTCCTTTCACTGCACTTTTTCCTATCTTCATAATTTTTTTTTCTCCTCAAACTTTTCTTTAAATATCTCTGAATATAGTGCCTAGATTATTGTAAGAGAGAGACAGAGAGACAGAGGGAGGAAAAGTTGAGGTAAGGAGAGAAATGAGGTTTTTTTAAAAAAGAAATGTATTTTTGTTATGCCCAAGGAATATATTAATCCCTACTTATATTATTAATTCATACATTTACAACTCATTTCTTTAAAATATCCACTTAGATTAAATTAAAATTTATTATAAGATTTCCATGTATTTATTTTTTTGTGAAACAATGTAAGTAGTCTTATTTTACTCAGAAATTGTAATTTAGCCCAATTATATATTTTACTGTTGAATCTATCTCAAATGAACATATTTTTTATAGCTCCACAATTATGAAGCTATTTTCTATGTATTAAGAAAATTATTCACCTAGCTTTCTGAGAGCACTTCTAGGAAATTTTTTAAAAGACTTGCACATTCCTTTTTTGAGATATGAACATCTCAATATGACAAAACATTAGTTTGTTTCATCTTATGGATTAGATGAGGTCAAAAACTGTGGTTTCTGGAAGCAAAATACAAGCTACCATGCTAAAACTTGGCTCCTATTTTATGTATCATGTAATTTTTGTATTCAATCATTAAAGCTGTCAGTTAATATACAGGCTCCTCTTTAATTTTGATTTTGTCATGTACGTTTTTATTCTTTACACTCCACTGAATGAGAAACAGTCAGATGACATAGGGAAGAACACTAGAAATCAAACACTACTTGTACCAAATATCATGATTAAATTCATTCAGCAATAGCTTTTAAAAACTAATTAGTAATCATTTGGTGCTATTTACACACAATTATTTTGGAGGCAGCATTAGCAATTAGCATATATAGCATTAGCAACATTAGCAACATTAGCATATATATATATGTGTGTATATATATATATGATGGTTGGACCATGTTTTTGAAAAAAAAAATGTCTTAAAATAGGATGCAAGAATATTACCCCAATAATTAGAATAAGAATAGAGAATCACTGTGTATTGCAAAAGTTAAAATTTGAACAACACTGATAATGGTACAAAAAGATGCAAAGGCCAAAATGGGAAATATATTGATGAACATTACAAGAAAGAAAACTAGAGAGAATGCACATTTTAACCCTTTTGTTTGCAGAAAAGTTGCATCTACCATCAGAATACTTTCTGCTGCCCTGTTCACCACTATTCCTGAAGGACTAATGGAACCACATCATTGCCAGGAAAAAGCACAAAGGTGTTTGATATGAAGGGCTTTCCTGAAAGACAAGTTGAAATGTGAGTCTTATATCCCAATTTGCAATCACCCCGAACATTTTGAAATTATATAATTTTTACAACTGCTACTTTAAATTTAATACAATTGTGTCATGTGAATATGGTGGCTCACTTTTAAAATTACAACAATTAAGGAAAAAAATTTTTTGCTTATGTAGCAAACATAGGACTAGAATTGAAATTTGGGCTATCCACTATAACATATTTGGACTTAAAACTTCCAATAATCGTTTATGTTTTTAAATTTTAAGATACTGTAAAATCAGAATAAGATGTAGAAAATTGATCAGAAGTGAACTGGAATATAAATTCTTAATTTGACAGATTTTTAAGACTCCTTTTGGCAATAAATGAATGATACAATTTTCTCCTATAATTTGGACAGGATAATTCACCCACTTGGACCAACTTTGACATTGCTGATTTCATCAACGTCTGGGAATTCAGTATGCACTTCCAAGAAACAAAGATAAGGATATAATTGTGTGGTCAGTGTTTTCACAGGATATTGCCTTGAGGACCTATAAATATGAATAGATATGTCAGGGTTGCCACCCAATTTGGATACATACAGGATTCAGAAGAAAAATCTGACTGAAATCACTATGTTTATATTGATGAGCTTCACAGATGATTTTGAACTGCAAGTCTTAATATTTTTCTGATTTCTAGCAATTTATGTTTCTACTCTGGTAGGAAATTTGGGACCAGCTGTATTGGTCATTGTGGACTCCTGGCTCCACAGTCCCATATACTATTTTCTGAGTGTGTTGTCATTCTTGAATGCCTCCTATTTTTCAGTTATCACTCCCAAAATGTTAGTCAATTTCCTGGCCCAGTATAAAGCCATTTCGTTTCTTGAATGTGCAACACAGATGTTTCTTTTTGTTACATATGGGACTACAGAGTGTTTTCTCTTGGCTGCAATGGCTTATGATCGCTATGTAACAATCTACAACCCACTGCTACATGCACTAGTCTATGTGCCACTCATTATTGCTTCCTATGCTGCTGGTGTTTTGGCTGGTATTTTACACACTGTGGCCACTTTTAGCCTTTCTTTCTGTGCAACCAATGAAATTAGACATGTGTTTTGTGACATCTCTCCACGCCTCTCTATTTCTTGTTCTGATATTCATATCAACCAGCTTATACTCTTCTACGTTGTGGGCTTTATTGAGATAATGACTATTCTGATTGTTTTGATACCCTATGCTTTCATTCTGCTGGCAATTCTGAGGATGCAGTCTTCTTCAGAGAGGCAGAAAGCCTTTTTCACTTGTGTTTCTTACCTAACTGGAATGTTATTTTACCACGGGACAATCTTCTTCATGTATGTGAGGCCAAGTTCCAACTATTCTTTGGATCATGATATGATCCTGTCTATATTTTATACTGTTGTGATTCCCATGCTGAATCCAATCATCTAAGGTTTGAAGAAGAAAGATGTTAAACAGGCAATGAAAAGATTGTTTGTAAGATTGATTTATAAATAATGAACAATTTTAGCATTGAGTAAAGCTTAACAGAATGTTGGATATCTCTTTGGTCAGAAATTAGGGTCTATGGCCATACCACCGTCAGTCTATGGCCATACCACCGTCAACGCTCCCGATCTTGTCTGATCTCGGAAGCTAAGCAGGGTTGGGCCTGGTTAGTACTTGGATGGGAGACCGCCTGGGAATACCGGGTGCTCTAGGCTTACTCAAACCTATATGTGATGCAGGAGTTTTTAGGTGTACTTCCAGAGACTGTATCCTCTGGCCCACCTATGTGCCAGCTGTGCCTGGAATCTCAGTGGAGCTGCAAATCCTACCCTACAGCTCAATGGACTCATCCAAGTAACCTGGAGAGGAGACGACGATGAGCAACAGACATCCCAGGGAAAGGAGAGGACCTGCAGCTGAAGGCAGGATAATCCTATCCACTATATCCATGGAATATAAGCCCTCTCTCACTTGGAGGTGGAGTGGACATCACCTTCCAAGTCCCCTCATGATGGGGGGAGGAGCTGTGGACTAGAGTGGACTTGGTGTTGTTCTGTTGTAGACATATTGTGATTCAGGCATTGGAAGAAATTGTAACAGTGAGGTGGAGCCGGTGGCCACTGGACATTTTTGGGGCAGGGTGAGGAGGGGCAGTTGAAATGCTTGGGCCTTTTTCAGACTTTGGGGGTTGTCCTGAGTGGTGAGGCAGCGACGAATGTAGGCCATTTTCCATCAGAATATACCATGCAGAACTGGGTGGGAGAGAGTGTGGCCTGTGATGTGAACTGTGGTCTATGCTCGGTGGCAAGGCCCCAGGATGTGTATATCCATTGTGGGTGTAGTACCACGTGGATAGGGAATGGTTGTGTGGGGTGGTGTTGGGGGTGTGGGCGGCGGGGAGCATGGGAATCCCTGTAGTTTCTTAGTAATATTTGGGTAATCTAGGCACCTTTATAAAATGTATACATATATATATAACAAATAACATTTATGTAAACAAATGCACATATATGCATGTTGTCTCTCCGACTGATGGTCGGAGAGGTGATTTTCCCCGGCGGAGTTTCTCCAACTGATGGTTGGAGGGCTTTCTCCGGCTGATGGCCGGAGGCCGAACGACGGGGGAACAGGTAGGCGGCGGGGAGAAAGGACAGAGACAAGAGACTCTGTTCTCAGGGTGGGAGCAGAAACCAAGAGAATTTATTGAGGAAGTGCACAAGCATATATAGGCTTGGGTTGCCAGGGCGGGGCTGACGGAAAGGAGGTGGAGCGAGGGGTTGGGCCTGGTGGTGGTGGCGG
>JAQZBX010088965.1:0-12688 GCA_029593785.1 Cabassous unicinctus
AAAAAAAAAGTCATATAAAGCAAGAGGAAATAAGCCATCTACAGTGAGTGTCAGCAGAAACAACAAACAACAGAACACAGTTCACAAAGATTTCAGGTACTGTAATTTTCGGATATAAAACAAAATAAGAACATTAATATGTTTTTTAAGAAATAAAAGAAAGAATAAAAAACACAGATAAAACACATATCTGAAAAATGAATCAACTATAATGTCTAGAAATAAAAAAATAATAATTAAATCTTAAATATTCAATAGAAGAGTTAAACAGCAGGAAAAAAATCACTTCTAAATAAAATAAACAGATCAAAGAAATTATACAGATGACAACACAGAAAGAAGACAAAAAATATGAAAGTGTGGGTAAGAAGCCAAGATGATAGTGAGAAGAACCAAAAGACATCTAACTGATCTTCCAGAAGGAGGTAAAAGAGAAAATGCTGATAATTTTCCAAAATTGATACGAAAGTCCTATACTTTATTCAGGAATTCCAATGATTTGTAAGCACAATAAATTCTAGACAGGATACAGTCAACTCAAAGACAAAGAGAAGATCTTAAAAGTATCTAGAAAGCAAAGACAGAATCCTTCAAATGAATGGGGATTAGACCCACAGAAGATTTCTAAACAATAGCAACAGAAGTTGGTAGACAGTTGAATACAATCTTAAAAGTGCTGAAAGAAAATAACTTTCAACCTAAAATTATGTACTCTGTCAAGAATGAGGGTAAAATAAAGACATTTCTAATTAAAAAATAAGAAGAAGAAGAAGAACGTTTACCATCAACAGACTCTTGCTAAAAGTGCTTCTTTAAAAATGTGCCTCAAGAAGAAAAAATGACCCCAGAGGAAGATCCGAGATCCAAGAAAAAAAGAGGGGATAAATGAAAATGTTAAATATGTGAATAACTCTGAATAAATACTGAATGTATAAATCAACACTAATAATGCCAAAAAGGAGCACTTTTCGGGACAGGGCACACCTGGGGCAGGCTCTAGGGAGTATGTAAGTGTTCATCTTGCCATCGTGTATCAGTGGGTGGAGACCCACAAAATGAGTGGGAAGGAGTTGGACTCCCATCCTGGGGAGGCCCACTATGTTCTCAGATAGAGGGGCGGGAGTCTTTCGAGAGCATGGGCAGTGCCTAATAGGGGAGGACAGACCAGTGTGTCAAGCCCTCAGTGTTGTTGCAAGTAACTATGAATCTTGTCCTTCAAGGAATGAAGCCTGGTGGTTGCCATGGGTCCTGAGGGGTGGGGGAGGGAGGAATAGAATAGATGGAACAGGGGGCATTTGGGGGAGATGGAAGTATTCTACATGATATTGCTGTGATGTATACAGGCCATGTTGAATTGCATCAAAGTTTATAAAAGTGTATGGTCCAGGGAAGCAGCTGTGGCTCAATTGGTTGGGCCCCTGTTTACCATATGGGAGGCCCCGGGTTCAGTTCCCAGGACCTCCTGGTGAAGGCAAGCCAGCCCATGCGGTGTGGTGAGCTGGCGCAGCAAGATGACACAACAAAGGGAGACAAGCAGACACAGAAAATCACAAAGCAAATGGACGCAGTGAGCACAAGCAGCAAGGGGGGATAAATAAATAGATAAATAATAAATCTTAAAAAAAAAAAATGTCAATACCATCTAAAAAAAAAAAGTGTATGGTCCAAAATGTAAACCATAATATAAACCATTTACCATGGTTGGTAGCTATGTTTTAATATCTGTACATCAGTTATAACAAACATACCATCCACATAAAAAGTGTTAATAGGGGAAAGGGAAAAAGTGGAGGATGGTGGGTGTATGGGAGCCCCCTGTATTTGATATGTGACTTTTCTGCAATTGAAAACTTCTTTGAGGACAAAATGAAAAAAGTAAGACATGGGGAATAAATGGAAGAAAATGTCACTGTACATATAAGACAAGAGATCTTACAGTGACGAAAGACAAAATGTCAAAAAAAATTTTTTTTAAATATTTTTTCATTATTTTTCATTATCCCAAATATTTATTTTTTTATTTTTATTTAAAAATTTTTTTTTGTATTTTGTTTCTTAATTTTAAAACTATCATTATTATTTCATTTTCTTATAAATTATATTTGGCTATTTTATTGGCTTCATTTTTGAAGAAGTTTTGGATCACAGATGTGTTACAACTGTGGCAGAGGAGGATCATTAGTATGGGGTGTCAGTGATGGGGGATACATGGGAGGAAGCTCACCTGGCATGCATATAAGGCATATAAATGTGTTCAGATGTTCATGAGGCATTGTCCAGGTAGGTGGAGATTCACACAATAACCCAAGGAATATCAAATTCCCATCCTGGGGATCTCTGCCACATTCTCTAATGGATCAGCAAGAATCCCCCACATACAGGGGCAATGACTAGTGAAAGAGAATGGCCCATTGACAGGCCCTTGATATTGATGAGTGTGCATGTGAACCTTTACTCTTGTAATTGAAACTTAGCCTAGTATTATAGAGTACCTAAAAGTTGCCTCCTGAGAGCCTCCTTGTTGCTCAAATGTGGCCTCTCTCTAAGCCGAACTCAGCATATAAATGTGGGACATGACTCCAGGGGACAAGCCTTCCTGGCACCATGGGATTACTACCAAGCACCAACTAGTAATGCAACTGGAAAAAGACCTCAAATAAAAGAGGGAAAAGGTAAAGACAAACGAGTTTATATGGCTAAGAGACTTCAATGTGAGTCGGGAGGTCATCCCAGAGGTTACGCTTATGCACATCTCAGCAGGATCTCATTGACTGCCAAAGTAGATACTACTCCAAATAGTGGGGCTCCTGAGGGCTCTGGAAACATCCAGACACTGTAGTCAGGGAAGATAGCTCAGGAGTTTGGTGCCTTGCCAGTGGGCCCTACTTTGGAATTTATGATCCCCCGAGTGACAGAGTTGGACTCAGTTGTAATTTCCCTACACATGGCTCATCTGTCCTTCTATTTGAGCCTTTAATTAGTACTAGAGTTGGTAGGTGTACATTCAAGAGACTTAAATCTTTGGGCTGTCCATGTGCCAACTGGGCCCTGAATCTCAACAGAGTTGCAACACCTACTCTCCGGTTCATTGGTCTCACTAAGGACAACTAACATGGAGGTGATGATGGACAACTACCATACCAAGGTACCAAGAGAGTCTACAGCTGCAAGCAAGAGAGTCCCATCCATCAGCCCAATGGGATCATAGTTCCCTCTCAATTAGAGGTAGAGTGGACATCACCATCCCAGAATCCTCAATATTGGGGAATGAACTATGGACTAAAGTAGACTTACTGGTATTCTAGTATAGATTTATTGTGATTCTAGAAATGGAAGAAATTATATCACTGATGTGGAGTCAGTGGCCACTGGAGCTTCTTAGGGCAGGGAGAGGAAAAAACAAGTGTAATATGGGGGCATTTTTGGGACTTGGGAATTTTCCTGAATGACATTGTAATGACAGATACAGGTCATTAAAAATCTTGCCATAACCTACAGATTTGGGTGGGAAAGAGTGTAAACTACAATATAGACTTTAATCCACACTTAGCGGCAATGCTCCAAAATGTCTTCATCAATTGCAATGAATATACCTCACTAATGATGGATGTTGTTAGTGTGGGAAAATGTGGGAGGTGTGGAGAGCAGGGCATATGTGACATTTGTATAAGTATCTTTAAAAATAATAATAATAATTGAAAAAAAAAAAAAGAAAAAACCAAACATGATTCTGCCCACTCACCATAAATAAATGTTAGTCCCAGGATGGACCACATTGATGCCACAACAGAAAATAAAATAAAATAAAATAAAATAAAATAAAATAAACACTTAACTTTCTAATAAAAAAATAGCAATACTCAAAGCTTTAAAATTTCTTTGAATAATATTCATTCTTAAAAGAAACCAAAGTAAAAACACAAACTTTACCAAATATTTTATCCCTTCCTACTCCTTATCTCAAGCCTCCCTGCCTTTGCTCTCTCCATTAACTGGTGGCCATATGTGGCAGTTTGAGATTATTTATGAATCCCCAAAAAAGAGGATTATGTTTGTAAACTGGTCTATTCCTCTGGGTGTGATACCCTTTGAATGCATCAGATTCAGCTGACATGTTTTGATTAAATTACTTGTTAAGATTAGGGCTTTGATTCAACCATGTCAGTAGGACATGACTCAGATTAAGTCCCAGCCCCTTTGGTGGGCTGATATAAACAGCCACACACAGTAGAAGATACACAGAAGAGAAGAGAATTAATCATTTTGGTCCTGCCATGTGACAGAAAGGAGAAAGCTCAAACAGAAAAAGCCCCAGGGAGAGATGAGCCATTTGCCTGATAGTTTGCAACTGAAGAGAACAGGGCAGGAGAGCAGCTGAAGGCCTGGAAAGAAAAAAGCCCTATGCCAGACTGTTACAGGAAGCCCTGAGGGACTAGCCCTATGCCAGCCTACAGTTGAGATAGGAAGAAGCTGGGCTCATGGAACCTTAAGAGGAAGAAGGCCCAAGAGACCAGGCAGAGATTGAGCTGAAGAGAACATAGCAGCTGAGCAGCTGAGAAGGCCCAAGAGACCAGGCAGAGATTGACCGCCATCTTGCTTCAACATGTGGCAACAGACTTTGGTGAGAAAGCAGCCTTGAGTTGGACTCTTTAGGGCCTTGTAACTGTAAGCTTTTACCCTAAATAAATACCCTTTATAAAAGCCAACAGTTTTCTGGTACGTTGCATCAGCATCCCTTTGGCTGACTAATACAACATATCATAAGGTTAAAGACCAAATTGGTGGGGCCTTATCTGAAGATGGAAGGGGTGGTCAGAGTGTCAAAAGTCAGAGAAAAATCCATCAGAACATCTTTGATAACCTGAGTAAGAGCGCTTGTAGTGGACTGCTGAGGTTGGAAGTCAGATTGCAGTATGGAGCAAGTGAGATGTGAGGAAGTTAGGTCAGTTCACCAAAGGAGAACAGGCAGAAGAGCACAGAGCTACTTGTGTATTTACAAAGAGGTCATATAGGCCCCACTATAAGTTTGGAGGTGCTAACTCCCAGAATAAATTGGCAATTCATTTAACAGAACTACAAACTTCGGGAATACATGAATCATTTGCAGTTCCAAAGAAATAATATCCCTCCCTTTTAGGACTTATTTCTTTAAGAGTTTTTTTATAACTCAGGGAAGCTGATGTGGCTCAGTGGTTGAGCACCAGCTTCCCGTATATGAGGTCCTGGGTTCAATCTCTGGCCCCCGATAAAGATTTGCTTTATGTGTATGTTTACCAAGTGCTGACTCCATACCAGACATAGAGCACTTTACATAGACCATTGCATTTAATCTTCACATAAACCCTATGAGGAGATTATTATTTTTATTCCCATGAGGAAATCAAAGCTTAGAAATGTTAAGCAATTTGCCCAAGGTCATAGAGCTAGTAGGGGACCAAGACAGGACTTGAACCTGAATTAGTTTGCTTCAAAGCTCATGCTCTGGGTCACTATACTCTTTGGCTTCTTTTTTACTCTTCCCATTATAGGAATCTACTTAAACTTAAAAAAAAAAAAAAGTGTAGACTACCACATGATAGTAATGTAACTGTGTGCGTATGTCTGTGTGTGTGTGTATATATATATATATATATGTTTAATTTATATCATCACATTTTTATTCTAAATAATATATAATAATTACAATATTATTTATAATAATATTGTATATTATGTATATATTATATATTTCATTTATATTATTTAATATAAGATAAGGTAGCATCACATGGACTTTCATTAACTTTCTGGCCCACAGCCTGGGACACCAGAATAAGAGCTATGTCCTTTGTGAGCCTTTGCTCTTGAAATTGCAACTTAGCCTAGTGCTGTGGGGTGCCTAAGAGTTGCCTCCTGAGAGCCTCCTTGTTGCTCAAATGTGGCTTCTCTCTAAGCTGAGCTCAGCATATAAATGTGGGACATGACTCCAGGGGACAAGCCTTCCTGGCATCATGGGATTACTATCAAGTACCAACTAGCAATGCAACTGGAAAAGGACCTCAAATAAAAGAGGGAAAAGGTAAAGACAAATGAGTTTATATGGCTAAGAGACTTCAATGTGAGTCGGGAGGTCATCCCAGAGGTAACACTTATACATATCTCAGCAGGATCTCATTGACTGCCAAAGTGGATACTACCTCAAATAGAGTTCCTGAGGGCTCTGGAGACACCCACATTATGGTCAGGGCAGATAGCTCCGGAGTTTAGTGCCTTGCCAGTGGGCCCTACTTTGGAGTTTGTGCTCCTGAGAGTGACAGAGTTGAACTCAGTTATGGCTTCCTTACACATGGCTCATCTGTCCCTTCTATTTGAACCTATACTTGGTGCTGGAGTTGGTAGGTGTACATCCATGAGTCTTGAATCTTTGGGCTGTCCATGTGCCAGCTGGGCCCAGAGCCTCAGTGGAGTTGCAACACCTACTCTCCAGTTCATTGGACTCACCCAGGACAACTAAAAAGGAGGTGAGGATTGACAACCACCATACCAAGGAAACGAGAAAGCCTACAACTGCAAGCAAGAGACTCCCCTCCATTGGCTGTATGGGATCAAAGCCCCCTCTCAATTAGAGGTGGAGTGGACATCACCATCCCAGAATCCTTAGGATTGAGGAATGAACTATGGACTAGAATGGACTTACTGGTATTCTACAATAGACTTGTGATTCCAGCAATGGAAAAAATTACAGTATTGATGTGGAGGCAGTGGCCACTGGAAGCTCTGGAGGCAGGGGAAGGGAAAGACAGGTGTACTGCAGGGGCTTTTTTGGGACTTGGGAATCATCCTGAATGGCATTGCAATGACAGATATATGCCATTATATACCTTCCCATAGCCTGCAGAGTTGTGTGGGAGAGAGTGTAAACTACAATGTGAACTATGGTCCATGCTCATAGTTTATCAATTGCAATGAATGTGCCACACTAATGAAGGATGTTGCTTATGTGGGAGGGTGTAGGAGGTGTGGGGAGTGGGGCATATGGGAATCCCTATATTTTTTGTGTAACATTTGTGTAATCTAAGTCTCTTTTAAAAATAAAAATACATATTTTTTAAAATAAGAGCTATGTCTTATTCATCTTTGTCTTCCTTGTATTTAACACACAGCAGGTACTCAATAAATGTTCGCTGAATGAAGTTCTATAACTCTCTCAGTATCCTGTACATACTTTTATGCTTTTCAGTGAAGACTGGTGAGAGATATTTAATAGACGTTAAAGTATGCAAGTAAAGTAAGAATGTAAAAAGCAAACAAACAAAGAAACCTTTCCAAAACATGGTCCAAAAAACACTTAATGAAATAAATTGAAACAGAACTTCCAGTTCTGTTGTTAACTACTTAGTTATTTCACCTCTCAACAGTAATGTGTGGTAAATGTTTACCAACTGGTTAAACATGGCCCTGATTTGAATCATTTCCAGTTTTCATGATGTAAATACTCCTCCATGGCTGAATTCTAGGTGCCAACATGACGAACTGAACACGAAGCTGGGAAGAGGCATGCAGTAGCCCACCGTTTTCTAGATTTCCACCATACAGATACAATAGACACAAATAACCTCAAGAGAGCTTAGACAACAACAAAATATAATGAAATAATTAGGAAGGGATGAGTTTCAAGAATTTATCACCTTTCTTTTTAATATGTATTTAGTTATAAGTTTATATAACTTAATTTTTAATAATGGCTATGTTTAACAGCCAGAACACAAAATTCCCAAAAACTTAATAATCAGCTCTCACAAGCCAGCTTCAGTACAATACTGCCTTTCTGGACCTCATGTTTCCCATTTATAAAATAATTAAGGATTTGTACTAAGCTATAAGAGTATTTACCTTATTGTTATTTCTAAAATCAGCAAACTGTAAACAAATTAAGCATCCAACAAAAGCTCAGTGGGGGCGGATGTGGCTCAAATGGTTGGGCGTCTGTCTGCCATATGGAGGGACCTGGGTTCGATCCCCGGGACCTCCCGGTAAAATAAAATAAATTTTAAAAATGCTCTGTGTGCTGGTGAGCCGCCAGGCCCCAGGAGCCATGCAGCAAGATGATAATGTAACAGGAGAGAGACGCAGGGGAGAGACAAGACGAGATGCTCCGAAAGCCAGGAGCCGAGGTGGCACAGATGGCAGAACACCTCTCTCCTACATCGGAGGTCTCCAGGATCGAATCCTGGTGAAGATTGGAGGAGGAGGAGGATGAGAAGAGATGGCAGGAAACAGACACAGAGAATTACCCAGCGAATGGACACAAAAAACAGCAAATGGGGAAGGAGGAGTTTAAAATGGATAAAGTAAATAAGTAAATCTTTTAAAAAAAAAGCTCAGTTAACAGAACTAACACCACCAGCGTTTGTTGACCTTTATGATAAACTGGGCACTGGGAGTATAGCACAACAGTCACACTTTTGATAGTCTCCACTTAACAAACTCACTGATTATCCCTTGATCATTCTTTCCAAAAAATGTCCTGTCTGAGGACCACAGCAAGCTGAACATTCCAGCACGAGGACCACAGTGAGCTAAACATTCCAACACCTCTGCTCTTATAAGTCCTGGGCTCATCAAAAGTAAGGTGTGCTTGTTCCCAAATCTGCTTAGGCCCACTCTTCTTCTTAGAGTGTGTATTTAATGCACTGTGATGCAAACTGAAGAAATAAAAGTGATAAAGAGAGTTTTGTTTCTCTGAAATCTAATGTCAATGCTTTGGAAAGATCTAAGGCCCTCCAAAAAAACATTCAAATTAGGTGTGAGAAAGGCAACTGCAAAGGATGGGGATAAATCGTACATATATTTATAAATAAATATATGGGACTGTGTACTCAGGGTTGTTTGTTTGTTTGTTGCAAGTATCTCCAAGTTCTGGGTCTACCTTAAAGAAATCACTGGAAGCTTAATATAAGTATACCCCAAATATTGCATGGGATATACTTATACTAAAAAAATATTTGTTGTTTATCTGAAATTTAAATTTAACTGGGCATCCTGTGTCTTATCTGGCAACCCTACTGGTGACTCATTCAGATATTCCTGATTCAAACCACCCCCCAAAACCAGCTTCATAGAAAAGTGTTTTATCTCTATAGTAACCTTTGAATCCCTACAGACCTTTGTCTGTCAACAGAAAGAAAAGCATTCTGCTCCTTTAGGATAGGGATTGGGCCTACTTCTAGCACATAATTAAGGGCTTCCCTAAAAGGTGGCCTGAGCAGCTGATCCAGTGGGAGCCAAAAGTTCCCATGAGGTCCATGACACTCTAAGGGCTGGGGACAACAAAGGCAAGGAAGAGCCCAGAAGACAGCCTTCACTTACTTTACATTTTTTTGCCCAGGACTAGCCTTGATCTTAATTAGGGCTGAGAAGCCATCCAAAATTTCCCACAGAACCCTCCTGTGCTCTCTTGAGCCATTTCTCTTTATAGAGCAGTTCATGTGATGCTTCCAAATCCCTTTGAAACCCCCAATTCTGGATTAAACAATGTCTTCAACTGCAAATGAAGTCAGGTATATATCCTTTGAATGAGTCCAAAGTCCATTTAAACAAGAAAAGGCCTTACCCAGTTGATTCTTTCCCAGAATAGGTGAGACATTGTCCAAAGGCGATAGAGCATTGCACAGAACACATGTCTGTGAACTCTCCCCTTGTCTTTGGGAGGATCTATTTGGAGGAAGCATTTTGACATCCCCATGAAAGGTGGGGGAGCTGCCACAGTGAGGAAATTGCCTATGATTAGGGGAAAACCTGAAAGGCTGGGAGTGCCTCTTTGGCGCACCTCACACACGGTAACAGCTGTCATGAAAATGACCCCAATTTTGCTTCTTCTCACTAGGGAGTTAGAGAGGAATTTAACATCCTAGCCTTTCAAAGGTGTATCCTTGGTGCTAGTTTTGGATGTAGGGAATTGCTAATTTTCAGAAAAACATACAGGTTTCACCAGATGTGATATGAAAATTCAGAAGCTAGAAACCAAATCTTGGAATTTTGGTGATTTGAAGTTTAACAATGATGTTAAAAGATAGTGGAAAAAATTGGAAACAGTCTGGATGTCCATTAAGAGGATTGCTTAAATAAATGAGGTGACCCATGAACAGAATTTTCTGTTGCCATTAAGCATGACTTTGAAGACTAGTGGATAATGTGAGAAGCCATTTGATATGTAATTAGGTGAAAAATTACATATAGTAATAATTTACCAAATTGTGGACAGTGGTAATCTCTGAAGGGTAGAATTACCTATTATTTCTGTTTTCTTCTTTTTGCTAATACTAACTGACTCTTTATAGTAAGCATGGATTACTTTTGTAAAAAGAAAAAAAAAAACCATTATTCTATGAATATTTAAAATCTTAAACTGTCCAGAACCCTAAGAACCTAGAATTGTGTTTTTAATTCAGGTAAAAACCAAGGAGCCAAAGACTGAGTTAAAACCACACCATACCAAGGAAACTCAGCAGGGGTTTGAACCATTCCCTACATAATAGAAATGTAATATTTTTGAAATGTAAATTATAGACTCTATAGAAGGCAATGAAGGTACATGCCAGGTATGAAGATGGCAATGATTACACAGAGAGCAGCTTACACCTCCAGAACTCTTCTCTACTCTGTGCCAGGCATCAGGCAAAGCACTTTCTGTGGATTACCCCTATGTAAATGTACACAGGTCATTTTCCAACAACCTTATGAAGTAGAGTCTATCATTATCCCCATTTTACAGGCGAGAAAACTCAAGCTTGGAGATGTAACGTAACTTGCTGAAGGAGCCACAGCTGGCAAACAGCAGAACAGGGACGCATGCCCAGGCAGCCCTGACCCCTGGCCCTGCACGTACATAGATCCTTTAATTGGACCCTAAGAACCACAAACTCCGAATGTCTCCAACATTATGTTATATTAGGCCATGGTCCTGGCCTATTAGGCCATGGTCCTGGTTTAACTGGCAAAATCAAGGTCTTTTTTTCTGTCTTTATTATCAGAAAAGAAAAACATAAGAAGTGTGAAGAATCTGTGCACTTTCTTCAATAGTTATGTGGGAGAACAAGGTAGCCCAGGTCTGCAGTCACATGCACTAGGACGAATGCCAACAAGCATCCAACTCGGTTATTTATAGAGCAGCCAGTTGGCTGACTGAATTAATCGGATTCCTTTAATGCTCTAATCGGTTGGTTGACTTAATAAGTTTTTCCTTCTATTCCCCCCTGCCACTCTTGTACCCCCAACAAGGAAGTAGAAAAACAAGATGGGTATATAATAAATACAGTCTCAACAGGGCGGGAGATCCAGGCTAACTACCAGATGTTTCTCTACATGACAAACAACATTTTGCTGTTTGGGTTTTTTCCTCCCTGAACTGATTGTCTGTCTTGTATTGAATCAAGCCTGTCTTGTCCTTGAAAACTATTGCAAAATAGAAATATCCCAGCCTACTACTGCTGGGGTCTGTGTGCTTCCTTCCAGGTTTTGTAGAGAAAAGTAATGCAATCTTGACCTCTAAATCTAAAATGTATTTTACCACCAAGACTCTCAAATATGCCACTTGCAAGATTTTAACTCTTGAAATTATCCCAGCCCAGAATTCACTAGCAAAACACCAGTGAGATCTATTTAGAAAGAACAGAAAGAAGCCAAAGGTAGGGGGGAACTGGTGCCTTCCCACGCGGGGCTACTTAACCTTAACCAAGGAAAGGGCACGTTTCAGGGGTCCACCATAAAGGGAGTAAGGAAACCGAAGGCTTCATTCCATATTCGTGTTCCCTACCAAAGCCATGAGGCCAGGATGTGTGTTTAAAGCCTCTTTAATTCAAAGACCTGTTATCTTTACTTGACCTTATTTCCTGTCATTGGCAAGAATCAAACTGCTTCTATTCCCCCTAATAGCCATGTAGTATAACCCTTGCTGGGAACCACCTCCGTGTGCGCCTTCCTTTGTGGCAGGTCACAATCCTGGGAAGTAATATGTCTGTTTTGAAAAGAGTCATTTACAGCCTGCTGTTTGACCTAAGGGATCCAGGAGCCCACCCTCTTCTGGCCTCTTACACTGTCTTTCCTTCCTGGGTTTTTGCAGGTTTAATGCAGCACAGGTGGTAGTGTGTTTCCAAACCAGGTGTCAGAGGCAAAAGACATTTACTAAAATATTTGGCTCATTTGTTTCTTTTTGGCTCAGAATTTAGCTCTGTGAACTACAGCAATCTAATGATGGTTTGACTTGACTTTTATTACATTTTTGACTGTCCTTTTCACATTTTTTTTCCTCCCTGCAGTTTAAGACTCCCTAGAGATGTTATAAAATCCCTGCAGTTTACTTAGCAACACTTTGCAATGCAATGATGATCTCTCTCTCTCTCTCTCACACACACACACACACACACAGACACACACTGACCACTCTCCAGTTAATTGGGTGTCGGGCCAAGATTGCAGCTACCTTGGCCAGTGAAGGGCTGGCCACAGAGGAGAAACGCCTGGGGCAGCTGTGCAGCTGGAGACAGAGCAGGTCATTAGGCAGCCGTACTGTCCACTGATCCTCCTACATGCATCACCAAAGAGCAACCAAAGTCCAGAGTTTAAAAGATGGTTGGGGGGACGGATGTGGCTCAAATGGTTGGGCATCTGTCTCCCATATGGAGGGACCCGGGTTCGATCGAACCCTGGG
>JAQZBX010088966.1:0-12688 GCA_029593785.1 Cabassous unicinctus
ATATATTTTTTTTATTTTTTTAAAGATACTTAGATTACATAAATGTTACATAAAAAATATAGGGATTCCCATATGCCCCACTCCCCATACCTCCCACATTCTCCCACATAAACAACATCTTTCACTAGTGTGGTACATTCATTGCAATTGATAAACACATTTTGGAGCATTGCCACTAAGCATGGATTACAGTTTACATTGTAGTTTACACTCTCTCCCACACAATTCTGTAGGTTATAGGAAGATATATAATGGCCTGTATCTGCCATTGCAATGTCATTCAGGACATTTTCTGCTACTTTTAAAAGTGACCTCCCAATGGCTCATCTCTGTCTTCATCTTTAGATTTCGTTATTACATTCAACCCCATTTACCACTCCTTCCATGTTTGAATTATTTTGCCTTCCTTGGCTCTTTGGCAGTGTTATCCCCCTCTGTCCATTCCTTCTTGCTCCTTTGCTAGATCTCTTCACAAATTCTCAGTAAGCTTGGTTTCTTCAGTATTCTGTCGTTGACCTTCCCTTCCCTCTCTACATTCTTCCCTGCTGACTTCATCCTCCCAGAAACCCTGGAAAAATATTATCACTGCTTTGCAATTAGATCCTAAAAGTATAGCTTGGAACTGATCATCTCTCTTGAACTCTCCCTTCTTTCTAATGGCCTGTTAAACATTTCTATCTCCATCCTGCACCCAGAGAAGGGTCATGAGTACTTGCCATTTGCCATTTATTGTGGTAGGTACTTTATATACATGCTCCCATTTAATCCTCACACTAACTCGGTAAGGCAGATACCACATTGTCACAGTTCTATAACATGGTAACTGAAATTCAAAGGAAAAAATCTCTACCCAAAGCCACACAAAGTATGGAAGTCAGGGTTTAAAGTCAAGCTTTTCTAATTTCTATTGTCATACCCATTGTGAATAAACAACATCACAACTTAAGGTCAATATGTCTAAAACAGAAAAATATGATTCCCCTCTACCTCCAAACTAATTAGTTCTCTGGCTTTTTCTGTTTCTGCTAATGATGCTAGTCAGCTATACTGGGGATTTCAGAGTCATCCTCAACTTCTTCCTCTTCTTCTCTGCCCACATATAACAAGTGCCCTTTGCACTCTTTCACATCTGCCCTTTTCCTCTGCAGATCAACTTCTACCGCCCTAATCTAGGCACGTCAATATGTTACTCAGCTGCTATTCTGGTCGCCGATCTCACCAACCTTCTATTTGTACTATCCAGGCCACCATCTTGTAAGGCAAGAAAGTTCCATCCTTCTCTGTCTTCTGCTTTCCCATCCGTAAATAAAAGAATTGGGTGGGTTACCATTAGAGGCTCCTAACTCTTTTCATCACTCAAGATCCATTTTGGTTTTTTTTAAAAAAACATGTGGAGCCCACGGTTAGAAAAATCTGTCTCCAAAATTTCATTTGATAAGGAATAATTAATTTGCTTTTCCACTTTCTAATTCATCAGACTTTCGTACTGCTTCTGAGCAGGGTCTCCAGTTTGATTAATACTGGCCCAAAGAAAATAATATTGACATTGTAGTTGATCTCTACAGCCTTATTATGGAGAAATGCATGGTTCCTGTTAAGATTTCTGAAATCCTGACAATCCGTTCAGGACCCCCAGTGTGGTTGCTAGTGCCCCTGCTTGGGGACCACTGGGTAAGTAATCTCTAAGGAATCTTCCAGCTCTGCCAGGCTGCGATTCCTAAAGTACAGCTCTGATCATGTAACTCCCCTGTTGATTATTCTTTAAGGGCTCCCCATTGCCTCCTAAATTAACTATGAACTGCTTAGCCTGGAATCCAAAGCCTGCCACGCTCCAGCCCTAACATAATGTTTTTTCAAATTGTGAGCTGACAGCCGTGCTTGCATGAGCAACAAACCATTAAGCCCGAGCATACACGCAGAGTTTACTGTTCTAATCACAAATAAAACTGACAACAAAGTTAATATGACACATATTTAATGATACACCTAATGGTTATTGTGTTGGGTGGTAATTAGTCATAAATGGTAAGCAGTTCGCATAAATGATTGTAATTAGTATTACTTTTCCACACTCAGACCAATTTCTCTAGTTTCCTTCCTTACTATTAGTTTTTCAGCATCTCTAATCAGCATCAGTGCTGACAATTTTCGCTGATACCATGTACCATTTAATCATCATCATCACATACATGCACACACTCTTCCATGCATTATGAGACAAAAGGTCCTGGCTCTTCCTCTTCAGCAGCTGAGGTTTTGTGCTCCCCCACCCCGACGGCCTCCTGCCACCTGAGACTGAGGTCCCCCTGTGATGGGGTCACGTGCTTTGTCTTCCTCCTCCTATCCAGCCCCCACGCCGGAGCCACAGGCCTCTTCTACTCATCCCTGCACCTGAGGGTGTTCTGAGTGGCTCATTCCGGTTCCAGCACCAGAAGCCTAAAGGCTGCAGAAATTTAGGCCCTTACAACTATCTTGCTTCAGAGATGGAAGGAGGTGCGATGGCATGTTCGCTCAACTGTGTTGGGGGCTGGGGGAGAATAGAAAGTTCTTTCAGGGTTGTGAATACTGGATAGAAAGCATTAGAAAGGGAGTGACATCCCCGGGAGACAGTGGTTGCAGAATGAGGGGGTGTGGTTACATCAGAATAGACTATGGCTAAAGCTTTATAATTCCAAACACACGTATTAAAATAAAGGCAAATACGGTA
Organism: Cabassous unicinctus; assembly: GCA_029593785.1. Taxonomy (NCBI): domain Eukaryota; kingdom Metazoa; phylum Chordata; class Mammalia; order Cingulata; family Chlamyphoridae; genus Cabassous; species Cabassous unicinctus. Next base: position 2,708 of record JAQZBX010088966.1, read on the forward strand.
CCTATCAAAAAGTTATTGGAAAACATTCAGGTGCCTTTTTTTTTCAGTCTCTACTTTCACATTTGCTGTACTGTCTGCCAAAGGCTCGTGAATCAGAAATTGGGCCAGCAGGAGGAGGTACTGGGCATATTTCCCTTACTGGCTCACAGTGTGACCATGGGCAAGCCATTGGTCCCCCCAGTTTCGCATCTTTAAAATGGGTGTTTTTTTTTAACAAATCAAATTTATTGATACATATTAATAAAGCATAAAACGCATCCAAAGTGTACAATCAATGGTATTTGGTATAATCACATAGTTTTGCATTTATCACTTCAATCATTATTAGAGCATTTTTATTATTTCAATAATAATAATAATAATAATAATAAACAGACAAACAAGAGAATTCTTCACCTCTCAATCTCTCTATGCTTCTTCCTCTGCTGTACATAAATGCTATTTCTGGCTATTCTTGCACAATTTTTTATTCATTCATTCATTCATTTAGCAGTTTTATTGAGATATATTCTCATACCATATGATCTATCCAAAGTGTGAAATCGATGGCTATTAGTATAATCACAATGTTGTGCATTCATCACCAAAAAAAATTTTAGAACAATTTCACTGCTCCAAAAAGAAAAACTCCACACCCCTTAGCAGTCCTTCCCCAGCCCTACATAACCACTAATCTAATTTCATTTTTAAAAATTGACTTATAGTGTAAAATGGGTTTTGATCACAATGGAGTTGCTATTCGCCCAGGTGCACAGCCTTAAAACCCTGGAGAAGTCTTCGATGCCTGTCACCCACTCCTCATCTCATTGACCACCACCTATGTCCCATATTTAGGAAGATATTGGCTCTTATATAAATTTATCTGCCTCTCTCCATCCCTACCACCAGTACTTTAATTCAGGCCACCATCATCTCTCACCTGTACCACAGTGATATCCTGCTAACTGGTCTCCTTCTTTCCACTCACGCCACTTTCAAATCCATTTTCCTCATAGCAGCTAGAGTAATCACTTTTTAAAATTGATGTAAAATTCACATAACATAAAATTAACCATTCTAAAGTGTATAATTCCATGACATTTAGTACATTCATAATATTGTAAACCATCTCCTCACTTCCAAAACATTTGCATCACCCCAAAAGGAAAACCTGTAACCCTGAAGCACTCACTACCCATTTCGCCTTCCCCCGAGACCCTGGCATCTACTAATCTGATTTCCATCTCTATGGATTTTCCAGTTCTGGATATTTCATGTAAATAGAGTCATAGAATAGGAGACCTTTTCTGTCTGGATTCTTCCACTTAACATGTTGTCCAGATACATCCACTTTGTAACAGTTATCAGTACGTCATTCCTTTTCATGGCTGAATAATATACCATTTTACATATATACTACATTTTGTATCCATTCATCAGTTGATAGACATTTGGGATTTTCCCACCTTTTGGCTATTGTGACTAGTGTTGTGATGAACATTCCTAGACAAGTCTTTGAATACCTGTTGACAATTCTTTGGGGCATATAACCAGGAGTGGAACTGCTGGGTCATAGAGTAATTCTATGTTTAACTATATGAAGAACGACCTAACTACTTTCCTAAGTGGCTGCACTTTTCCTAAGTGCTAAGTGTTACATTCTTAACAGCAAAGTAGAATGGTTTCAATTTCTCCACAACCTTGCCAACACTTGTTGTTTTCCCTTTTTTCTCATTAAAAACATCTTTGGGGCAATGTGGACTTAATTTGCTTTTCACTAGTGACTAATGATTTTGAGGTTCTTTCAATGTGCATATTAGCCATCCTACTTACAATGGGTAAACACCAATAGGTAGGCGTTAACTTTGCCGACAAAGTTTTCTGGAGCACATACAGCTTCATATCATCAAAGAGGGGAAACTTTCATATTTCACCATTGGGTGTGATGTTGGCTGTGGATTTTTCATAAGTGCCTTTAATCATGTTGAGGAAGTTCCCTTCTATTCCTAGTCTGAAAGCGTTTTTATCATGAAAGGGTGTTGGATTTTGCCAAATGATTTTTCTGCATCAACTGAGATGATCATGTGGTATTTTCCTTCACTCTATTTTATGAGGTGTATCAAATGGACCAATTTTAACATGTTGAAACTGTCTTGCATTCCTGAAATAAATCCCACTTGGTGGGTGGTGTATAATCCTGTTAATATGTCATTGGATTTGGTTTGTTCATATTTTGTTAAGTATTTGTTTATGTATATCCCTACAGGATACTGGTCAATAGGTTTCTTTACTTGTATTGTCTTTACTTGGCTTGGTATCAAGGCTTGCCTCATAGAATGACTTAGTAAGTATTCCCTTCTCTTCTATTTTTTAGAAGAGTGTGACACGGATTGGTGGTCATTCTTTAAATGTTTGGTAGAATTTATCATTGAAGCCCTCCAGTCCTTAGCATTTTTCTTGGGAGATTTTTGTTTACTGATTTGATCCCTTTCCTTGTTTTAAGTCTGTTCAAGTTTTATATTTCTTCTTGAGTCAGTTTTGGTAGTCTGTTCCTAGGAATTTATTCGTTTTTACCTAGGTTATTTAATTTGTTGGCATACAATTGTTCATAGTACTCTCTCACTGTCCTTTTTAGTTCTGTAAGGTCTATAGTAATGTCCCCCACTTTCATTTATCATTTTAGTCACCTTAGTCTCTTTCTTGGTCAGTTTAGCTAAACATTTGTCAATTTTGTCAGTCTCTTCAAAGAACCAACTTTTGGTTTTGCTGATTCTCTGTGCTGTTTTTCTAGTCTATATTTTGATTAATGAATACAGAATAGAAAACAATAGTGAAAATAAATGCAACAAGAAGTTGGTTTGGTAAAAAGACCAATAAAATTGACAAATCTTTACCTAGACTGTCCAAGAAAAAAAGAGAGAAGACACAAAATACCAAAATCAGAAATTAAAGAGGCATGTTGTTTTAGTTTGCTAAGCTGCTGAAAGCCGATATCATGAAATGGGTTAGCTTTTTAACAGTGAGAATTTTTAGCTTACAAGCTACAGTTTCGAGGCTGAGAAAAATGTCCAAATCAAGGCATCATCAGGCAATGCCTTCTATTTGAAGACTGGCTGCTGATGATCATGGACTCCTCTGTCACATGGCAAGACACATGGCAGTGCCTGCTGGTCTCTCCCTTCTCTTCTGAGATTCATTGCTTTCAGCTTCTTGTTTCCATGGCTTTCTCTCTTCATCTGCATTTCATTCTCTTATAAAGAACTTCAGTAAGAGGATTAAGACCCACCCAGAATGAGGTGTTTCACTTCTTAAGTTAAGATCCTACTCATCAAAAGATCCTACTTACAATGGGTCCACATCCACAGGAATGGATTAACAAGAACATATTTTTCTAGGGTACATACAGCTTCAAACAACTTCAGGTATTAATACCAACCTTACAGAAACAAAAACAATCATAATGGAATGCTATGAAAAACTGTATTCCAATAAATCAGATAGTATAAATGAAGTAGATTCATTCCTAAACTGAAACAAACTATTGAAAGTGACTTAAAAAATAAAAAAGAGAAATTGAAAATCTGAATAAATGGACCTCAAACAAGTAAAAAGATTAAATTCATAATTTAAAACCATGCCACAAAGAGAAGCTCAGGCCCAGATGGCTTCACTGATGAATTCTACCAAATATTTTAAGAAGAATTAATACTAATTCTCTACAAATTCTTCCAAAAAATAGAACAGGAGGAAATATTCCCTAAACTCTTTCTATGAGGTGGGTATTACCATGATACCAAAACCAGACAAAGACATCACAAGAATCAAAAAAGTACATGTCAATCTCTTAGGCATAATGATGCAAAAATCCTTTACAAAGCAATCCAAATCCAGCAACATATAAAAATATTATATACCATGACCAAGTGAGATTTATCCCAGGAATGAAAAGTTGGTTTAATGTACACAAATAAATTAATGCAATACACCATACCAATAGAATAAAGGACCAAAACCATGTGATCATCTTATATGATGAGTAAAATGCATTTGACAAAATGCAACACCTTTTCATGATAAAAAAAATGCAACAAACTACAAGTAGAAGGGTACTTCCTCAACGTGAAAAACTATACCTATGAATGACTCACAGCTAACATCATATTTATTTAGTGAAAGAGTGAATGCTTTTTCTCTAAGATCAGGAACAAGACAACATTGTACTAGAGGCTTTAGCCACGGCAATTGGGCAAGAAAATGAAATAAAAAAATAGGATCCAAATTGGAAAGGAAAAGATAAAACTATTTCTATTTGCAAATGATATGATCTCGTATATGCAAAAGCCTAAGAAATTTATTAAAAACTATTAGAGCTAATAAATGAGCCGAGGAAAACATTAGGTAGAAGATCAATATACAAAAAATCAATTGTATTTGTATACATTCACAATGAACATCCAAAAATGAAATTAAAAGAACTCTTCCATTTAATAGCACCAAAAGGTATAAAATACTTAGGAATAAATTTTACAAAAGAAGTGCAAATCTTATAACTTCAAAAACTTCAAAACATTATTTAAAGAAATTAAATATCTAAATCAATGGAAAGACATCCTATATACATGGATTGGATGATTTAATATTCTTATGAGGCAATACTTCCCAAATTAAAGTACAGATAAAACACAATCCCTATGAAAATCTCAGCTGGCTTTTTGACAGAAATAGAAAAGCTGATCCTCAAATTCATATGGAAATACAAGGGACCCAGAAGAGCCAAAACAATCTTGATAACTAAAAATAAAGTTTTTGGATGGACACTTCCTAATTTTAGAACTTACTACAAAACTACAGTAATCAAGACAGTGTGGTATTTGCATAAGAATATAATACAGATCAATAGAAGAAAATCCAGATTCCAGAAAAAAACCCTTACATTTATAGTTAACTGATTTTGGACAAGGGTGTCAAGATAATTCAACAGATGGTGCTGTGATAACTGATATCCAATGGAGTCAGACCTTTTACTTACACAATACACAAAAAGAAACTCAAAATGTATCAGAGAATTAAATGTAAGGACTAAACCTATAAAACTCTTAGAAGAAAACATAGGTATTAATCTCCATGACCTTGGATTAGGCAATGGATTCTTCAATATGACACCATAGGCACAAGTGGTCAAAGGAAAAAAATAAAGTGGGTAAATAATCACAATTTAAAACTTTTGTGCTTTAAAGGTCACTATTAAAATAGCAAAAAGATGACCTACCTAATGGGAGAAAATATCTGTGAACCATACATCTGATATGGTTTGGGTATTCAGAATACGTATTTTTAAAAACTCATAAAATTTAACAAAAAAGAAAAGACAAGTAAACCAATTAAAAATGGGCACAGGAATTGAATGGACATTTCCCCAATAAGTACCACATGCCAATAAGCAATTGAAAAGATGCTCCACATATTTAGTCATCAGCAAAATGAAAATCAAAACCACAATGAGCTACCAATGAACACCCACTGGGATGGCTATAATGAAAAAGACAGATAATAAAAAGTTTTGGCAAGGATGTGGAGAAATTGGAACCCTCATATGTTGTGGTGGAAATGCAAAATTGTGCAGTCAATTTGGAAAATGGTTTGACATTTCCTCAAAAGTTTAAACATAAAGTTACCATAAGACCCAGCAATTCCATTCCTGGGTATATGCCCAAGAGAAATGAAAGCATATGTTCATACAAACACATATACAAACCTTTATAGCATTATTCATAATAGCCAAAAGTGGAAACAAACCATATGTCCATCAACTGATAAATGGATAAATAAAATGTGGCATATCCATAAAATGGAATATTACTTGGAAACTAAAAGAAAAGGAAGTAGTGATAGATGCTACAGCATGGATGAATCTTGAAAACATTATGCTAAATGAAAGAAGTTAGTCACAAAAGGCCCCATTTTGTCTGATTCCATTTGTATGAAATGTCCAGAACAGACAAATCTATAGAGATATAAAGTGCATTATTGGTTGCCTAGGGTTTGGGAGGAGGTTGGGATTAATAAGGGATGACTGCTAAAGGGTATGTGGTTTCTTACTGGATTGAAGAAAATTTCCTAAAATTGTGATAATGTTTTCACAACTCTGTGAATGTACTAAAAACATTAAGTTGTATACTTTAAATGGATAAATTGTATGATATGTGAATTCTATCTCAATAAAGCTATAATTGAAAAATAATAACATTGAGGGAATGAGGACTGAAGTGAATGGCACTGACAGTCACTGGGATTATAAAGGTCAGGGAGTTCCCTCAGAAGCCAAAATATATGATGAATTCACCATGGATGGATGATAAGGGAGACGGTCAAATTATGGGGAGGGGCAGTGGTTATTGAGGTGGTGGGGGAAATGGAATATTGATAGCAGCCACCACGTACTGAACAGGTATTCTGTGCTGACACTGGTCCAAAGGCTCCATATCCATCATTACTTCCCTTCCTCATAACAACCCTGTGAGGCAAATTCTATTATTGTCCTTTATTTTAAAGATGAAGAAGCTGAGTCTCAGAGAGGTTGAGTAACCTGCCTAGTGTTACACAGCTAGTAAGTATCAGATAATAACAAACCAGGTGTCTGTGACCATAATCCAGGCTATCAACCAATCGGCTATCCTGCCATCATAAAGGATTGGACCAAGACTGTGGAGGAGCTTCTCTAAGAACTGTGGACTCCTACAAGTAGTGTCAGGAGATAGAGGGGCAGCAATATGGAGACAGTGCAGGAAGGCAAGCAGAAGGCTCAAGCCTTTAGCAGTGAATTCTCTGTTACTCGGACTCTCTGGAGTCACTACCGCAGCAGAGTGATCAACCACTCTTCTGTTGTGATGTTGAGAGCACAAGCTCCAGTTCAGATTGTCCTCCGTGTAAATCTGAGTTATGCTACTTTCTTACTGTGTGACCTGGGGAAGGTTCATTAAACTTCCCTGTGCCTCAGTTTGCTAATTTGTAAAATGGAGTTGATGGTGTGGAGGGGGTGATGATGATGTTAATAATAAAAATACTTGCCTTAACAGAGTACCTGTGGGAACTAAATGAGATAATGTATGTAAAACACTTAGCAGAGTGTTCAATGTGTGTGTGTGTGTGTGCACACGCATATGTGGAGAGAGAGAGAACACACATGCATATGGGCCACTCATGTTCCTTTACTGCCTAGGGCTTTTCAGGAGCATAGACTCCTGTATAGAACACTTTGTGATACTGGACTCATCTTTGTACAAACTCTTCAGGGCAGAGGATGCCACATGAATCAAAGCAGGAGATGGAAGAAAGAAAATCTGAGGGGTTGAGCAGTTTTGAATCCTCGGAAAGAACTTCACTGAACAGATACCCAATTGTGGAGTCAGGGAAGTCTGTGCTATGGGCAAAGGGGAATTGCCAGGAGACCAGTGTCAGCTGGAACTCAAGAGTCAGGCCTGAAGAACCAGTCAGAAAGGGCACACTCTTATAAAGACCAGCAGCAACTGATTATACAAGTGAAAACCATGAAACCAAAATTAAAAAACAAACAAACTAACAAACAAACAACCAAGAGCAGGAAAAGATATTGTAAGAGAATATGAAGACTAGGGGGGAAACCTAAGTGCATAGGTGCAGCTCCAAAGGTCTAACATACGCAAGTTCAGCTCTGACTTGCAGCTCCAAAGGTCTTAAATATGCTCAAGTTCAGCTCTGACATGGGAAATGTGCTTCCTAAGCAGGAACAGGGGGACTAAGCAAAGGGAACTTCCTTGAAGGTGTAGCCTGATAATGCTTCAGGACTGTGCTTTGCTGACCTGTCCTCAGATTGTGCTTCTTTTCCTTACACTATAGTGGTGTCCTACGCTCTAAAACCAGGCTTGGCGGCCTGCGGCCTGCGGGCCAAATCAGGCCCACTGCCTATTTTTGTAAATATAGTTCAGTTGGAATGCAACCACACCTATTTGCTTATACACTGTCGATGGCTGCTTTCACGCATTAAGTCAGACACCGTACAGCCTACAAAGCCGAAAATATCTATACAGAATAAGTTTTCTAGTCCCTAGTCTAAAACCACGGGCAGAATGTGGTATTTCTCATAGCCTGAGACTAAGAAAAAGTATTAAGAATTAAGGACAGAGTTACATCTCTAAGGCCATCATTTAACATCGTTCTTTCCTCTAATTGCTTAAATGAAGACAGGCAATAAGTGAGGAAGAGAGGAATACATATGTATTTTACATACACACACACATATATATACATATATTAAGGTACATATGTATTTTACACACACATACACACATATATACACATTATAAATAAAATCTCAAGCAGCAGTTGACTTACAACCATAGAACAAATATCAGACTCTATTATAGGACTTTTGATACCAGATAGCTCTAATTGATTTTGGTTTATCTAACATTAAGATTAGTGAGGTTTGTGAAGTACCTCATTCAACACACACAAATATTTGTAATGTTGCCCAGGGTGCCAAGTTTCATGGGAATTTATTTCACAACTGCTCAAGAGTTGCCTCTTTGAAAATGCCTCTATTGGATTGCAGGATGGCGACCTGAAAAATCAAAGTTAAGTTGTATTTTCATACCATACCTTCAAAAATTACTAGGACTCCAAAGACTTTGTCACTGCCTATGATCAATGCATTCGTACTCCCCAAATACACCATAGTTGATGGCAATGAGGGATAATAGAGGGAAACCAATCTGGACTTAGAACCAGCTTCAAGAAACCTGTAAATCAGAATTGGAATCATATGTTCAATGATTGTTTTCCCCACTAGAAGGCTCATTTGCCCCTGGATCCTAAGCACATGGCCTAGTCCATAGCACATAGCAAACGCCCAATGTTTTCGTTTCTTAGGCTGCTCAAGCAAATGCCATGAAATGAGTCCACTTAAGCAATGAGAATTCATTAGCTTACAGTTTTGAGGTTAAAAGAAAGTCCAAATCAAGGTGTCATCAAAGTGATGCTTTCTCCCCAAAGACTGTGGTGTTCTGGAGCTGGCTGCCGGTGATCCTTGGTCCTTAGTTTGTCACATGGCAAGGCACATGGCGGTATCTCCTGGTCTTCCCTTCTCTTTCAGGTTCTGTTGACATTCAGCTTCTGGCTGCTCCGTTGGTGGCTTTCTCTCTCTCATGTCTGAATTCATTTTGCTTAAATAGGTCTCTAGTAACAGGTTTAAGACCCATCCTGACTGGGCTGTCACACACACCTTAACTTCATCAAAAGGTCCTACTTACAACGGATTCACATCCACAGGAATTGATTAAGTTTATGCTCATGTTTTTTTTCTGGGATTCATACGGCTTCAAAACACCACAGCCAATAAATATTTGTTGTGGAATTAATTATTGAATAAATGATGGAATAAATAAACCCAGAAATGCCCATAAAGTTTTTTTTTAAGTTTGTTTACATTTGGTGTATTTCCCCCCAACCCACCCTATTATTATTATTATTTTTTTTTGGTTACTATTTGCATGTAATATTTTTTTTTAATTTTTTTTTTATTTGTAAAATGATATATAATACATATGCATATATGTGCACTTGTTTACATAAATGTTATTTGTTATATATATATGTATACATTTTATAAAGGTACCTAGATTACCCAAATATTACTCAGAAACTACAGGGATTCCCATGCTCCCCACCGCCCACACCCCCAACAACCCCACACACAACCATTCCCCATCCACGTGGTACTACACCCGCAATGGATATACACATCCTGGGGCCTTGCCACCGAGCACAGACCACAGTTCACATCACAGGCCACACTCTCTCCCACCCAGTTCTGCATGGTATATTCTGATAGAAAATGGCCTACATTCGTCGCTGCTTCACCACTCAGGACAACCCCCAAAGTCCGAAAAAAGCCCGAGCATTTCAACTGCCCCTCCTCACCCTGCCCCAAAAATGTCCAGTGGCCACCGGCTCCACCTCACTGTT
>JAQZBX010088967.1:0-12689 GCA_029593785.1 Cabassous unicinctus
CTTTTAATTATACTGAGAAATTTTCCTTCTAATCATATCTTTTGAAGTGTTTTTATCAATAAAGGGTGCTGGATTTTGTCAAATGCCTTTTCTGCATTGATTGAGATGATCATGTAGTTTATTTCTTTCAATTTGTTAATGTGGTATATTACATTGATTGATTTTCTTATGTTGAACCAGCCTTGTATATCAGGAATAAATCCAACTTGGTCTTGCTGTATAAGTCTTTGATATGCTGTTGTATTCCATTTGCAAGTGTTTTCCTGAGAATTTTTGCATCTATGTTCATTAGAGAGATTGGTCTGTAATTTTCTTTACTTGTAGTATCTTTACATGGCTTTGGTATTACAGTGATTAGTAGATTGTATTGGATTGTATTGGATTCAGAGGTTTCACTTTATCTTGATTAAATTATGATTAAGGCTTTGATTGGGCCATGTCAGTAGGAAGTTGACTCCCCACCTCCTTGGTGGATTGGTCTTACAGAGAAAACTACATGGCAGAGGAGTTAGTCAGAGTTTGGATGTGGAGTTCCAGGAATTAAACACACAGCAGAAGAACACAGAGAAGCAGATAGGTGAGCAAAGAGAGGCTCCATTAGACATGGCAGAAGCCCTGGAAAGAGAGATGAGCTGTTGGTCTGATAGTTTATAGCTGGCCTTGTGGAGAGAGCAGAGCAGCTGAGTCTGAGAGAAATGAGCCCCAGGATGAGAGACAAGATTTATCCCAGCCTACAGCTGATATTGGAAGAAGCTAGACCATGGATCCTTAAGAGGAAGAGGAAGGCTGGACCTTTGCAGACATTGGCAGCCATCTTGCTCCAACATATGTCAACAGAGTTTGGTGAGGGAAATAACTTATGCTTTATGGCCTGGTCACAGTAACTTCTACCACAAATAAAAGCCAACATATTTCTGGTACTTTGAATCAACACCCCTTTGTCAGACTAATACACCTCTCAGTATGATTTAATTTTTTTATACATTTGCCCTTCTGTCAGTACCATGCTATTTTCTTAATATATTTTCATGAGAAAATTTTGAACTTACAAAACAATCATACACATGTGTGGAATTCCCATCCAACACCCCTCCACCAATATACTATATGGTTGTGGAATATTTGTTACAAATTATGAGATAATTTCATCATACTACTACTGCTAACTCTGGTCTATAGCTTACATTTGGTATGTATTTCCATACTCCATATTATTAACATAGTACATCTTTGGCATTGATGTAAGAATATTACAGTATTGCTGTTAACTATAATCCCTACATTACATTAATTTTTTCCAATGCTTCTCCACATTCTTACCACCTTGAAACAGTGATGTATATTTTTTCTAGTTCTTAGAAGGATATTCTTGTATTTGTATTATTAACAACAATCCTCACCCACATCTGAGTTTGCTAGGTTATTAAGCCCCTAGATTATTGTCTACTTTTCTTTCAATTAAACATTTATATCCCTAGACTAACTTTTCAGTCACAATTCCATTTATGAAACAGCTGTGTTAGATCTACTCACTATACTGTAACCATCAACTCTATCCATTTCCACACATTTACAATGAAGTTAATTAAAACTTCTTCATTCATTAAGCATCAGTATAATTTCTCAGGCCTCCTTTTATCTCCTAGAAACCTATACTTTAGGTGATAACTCCATGTGTTTATTCTTCATATTTAGTTCATAATAGTGAGACCATGCAATACTTGTAATTTTGTGTCTGGCTTATTTCACTTAGCATAATGTCTTCAAGGTTCATCTATGTTATCATATGTGTCCCAAGTTCATTTCTTCTTACAGTAGCTTAGCATTCCATCACATGTACATATCATATTTTGTTTATCCATTCATTGGTTGATGAACATGGGTTTTTTCCATCTTTTACCAATGTGAATTATGCCACTATGAACATCAGTGTGTAAATGTTCGTGTCACAGCATTCAGTTCTTCTTGACATATTCCTAGTAGAGGAATTGCCCGATCATATGGCAGTTCTATTACCATGCTCTTTTGATTACTGTAGCTTGCACTTATCAACCTTATCCTTTTAATAATGAAACTAAGCCTAAACTATAATTAATGGCTAAGAGTTATTTCCAGAAAACCCCTTGTTACTCAAATGTGGCCTCTCTCTAAGCCAAACTGTAAAAATAAACTCACAATATTCCCCCCAGTGTGGAACATGACTCCCAGGGGTGAGCTTCCCTGGCATTGAATTTTAAGATTGGGATTTGTGAATCTTACTTTTTTTCCCTTAATTTTCAAGGTGGCATTGGCTATTCAAGGTCACTTACTCTTCCTTATAAATTTGATGTTTTTTAAATCAAATTATGCAAAATAAGTTATAATTTTTTTCATTTTAAAAATTTTTTATTGAAGTATATAATTTATACATGTATATAGATAAACAATAAGTATTTAGTGAAAGTTGTGAACTTACAAACCACAACATGCATAACATTCTACAGGGGTCCCATACATCACCCCACCACCAACACCTTGCATTTTTGTAAAACATTTGCTACAAATTTTGAAGAATATCATCAAAATATTACTACTAACTATAGTCCATATCTTACATTTTGTGCATTTTCCCCCCAACTCACCCTATTATTTTTAAAATATATTTTTATTACAGAAGTTGTAAACTTACAAAGCAATTATACACATGTGTAAAATTCCCATACAACACCCTTTCACCAACACACCACACCATGGTGGAATGTTTGTTACAAATTATGAAACAATATCACCAGAATATTACCACTAACCATGGTCCATAGAGTATATTTGGCACACTTTTTCCATACCATTTCATTATCAACACAGTATATCTTTGGCATTCATGCAAGAATATTACATTATTGCTTTGAACCACAGGCCATAGGTCACACCAATTGTGTTTTTCCTATGCTTCTCCACATTCCCATCACCCTGCAAGAGACACTATTGGACACTATTGCATCTGTACCATCAACCACGATTCTTATCCACCTCTGGGTTTGTTGTGTTATTCAGTCACTAGATCTTTCTCTAGCTTTCTTTCAATTGACATTTATATCCCTAGACTACCATTTTCAGCAACAATCCATTTATAAAACAGCTGCTCTCATTATAATCTGTAATATCAACTCTATCCATTTCTGCACTTTTATAGTAAAATTAATTAAAACTTCTACTTACATTAAGCATCAGTAGTCCTTATTAGCCCTCCTGTTATCTCCTAATAACATATTCTCTAGGTTTTAACTCCATGCATTTATTCTTCATATTTAGTTCATATTACTGTGACAATGGAATATTTATCCTTTTTTGTCTGGCTTATTTCACTTAGCAAAATGTCTTCAAGAGTCATCCATGTTATCATAGGTCCCAATTTCATTTCTTCTTACAACAGTATAGTATTCCATCATATACAAATACCACAAATTTTGTTTATCCTTTCATTGTTTAATGGACACTTGGTTGTTTCCATATTTCAGTGATTGTGAATAGTGCCACTATGAAAATCAGTGTGCAGATGTCTGTGTCACAGTTTTCAGTTATTCTGGATATATTACTAGTAGAAAAATTGCTGGATCATAAGGCATTTCTATTTAGCTTCCTAAGGAATGGCCAAATTATCTTCCTCAGAGGCTGCACCATTTTACAATCCCATGAACAGTGAAGGAGGGTTCATATTTCTACACATCTGCTCCAGCTCTTATTGTTTCCTTTTTTCTTTTTTAATAATAGCCATTCTATGGAGTGTGAGATGATATCTCATTGTCATTTTGATTTACATTTCTCTAATAGCTAGTGATATGGATATTTTTCATGTGCTTTTTGGCCATTTGTATTTCCTCATTAGAGAATTGTCTATTTAGATCTTTTACCCATTTTTAATTGATTTGCTCTTTTATTGCTGAGTGGTATAAATTACTTTATATAGAATGAAAATAAAATCCTTAATAGATATGTAGTTTACAAATATATTCTCCCATTGAGTGGGCTGCCATTTCACCTTCTTGACAAAGTCCTTTGAATCACATAAGTATTTAAGTTTGAAGAGGTCCCATTTATCCAACTTTTCTTTCATTGCTCATGATTATATTATGAAGCTTATGAATGAACCACCTACCACCAGGTCCTGAAGATGTTTTCCCATATTTTTTTCTAGGACTTTTATGGTTCTTGCTTTTATATTTTGGTCTTTGATCCGTTTTGAGTTACTTTTTATATAAGGTGTGAGATAGGGGTCTTCTTTCTTTATTTTGGATATGGACATCCAGTTCTCCCAGCACCATTAGTTGAATAGACTGTTGTGCCACAGGTGGGTGGGTTTGATAGGCTAGACAAAAATCACTTGACCATAGGTGTGAGGGTCTATTTCTGAACATCAGTTTGATTCCGTTGGTCTACGATTTTATCCTTATGCCAGTACCATGCTGTTTTACCACTGTAGCTAGGTAATATGATTTAAAGTCCGGAAGTGAGAATCCTCCAAATTTAATTTTCCTTTTTAATATGTTTCTGGCTATTTGGGGCCCCTTACCCTTCCAAATAATTGTTACTATTGTGTTTTCCATTTGTTTAAAAATGCTGGTGGAATTTTTATTGGGGATTGCCTTGAATCTGTATATAAATTTGGCTTTATTTGACATCTTAATGATGTTTAGTCTTCCAATCCATGAGCATGGAATGTTCTTCCGATTATTTAGGGCTTTTTTATTTCTTTGAGCTAGGCACTTTTTTCTGACTACAAGTGCTTTACATGTTTCTAGTGTATTTTTAATTTCATTTATTGTTCCTTTCCTTCCCATAAGATCTGTTATTTCTCTATGTATGTTTTCAAATTCTTCTTTGTATTCATCTAGTGTCTTCTTAATGTCCTTAATCTCTTTAGCCATCTCATTGAATTTATTAAGGAGATTTGTTTGAACATATATGATTAGTTGTATCACCTCCTTTATGCCATCTGGAGGATTGTTCCTTTTTCTGGGCCATATCTTCCTTTTTCTTGGTATGGATTGTAATTTTTTGTTAGTGTCTTGGCATCTGGCTTATTAGATGTATTTATTCAATGTGCAGTTTCTCTTTTTAGTTTAGTGCTTTCTTACTTTTTCTCTCTTGCTGGGTGTGCAGTAGGATCTTAGGATATAGTTGGTGCTGTAAGCTGTGGAGGCTAAAGCTGCTTGAGTTTCTTTAGGAACTGAAGAAACTTCTCCCAACTTTCTTCTTGGACAGGGGCAGGGTTAGGGCTACAGTCATGTGTAATAATCCAAGTTGTGCAGGCCAAGACTATCTGCAGTTGCTTGGAGAGACTGATGAAGCTTCACAACCCTTCCTGCTCTGTCTAGGCCACAGATGGAGTTGCAGGTGTTCCCAGCAATCTATGCCATGAGGGTCCAAAAAGACCACAGTTACCACATAGACTGATGTAGCACCCACCCCTGACCCTGCAGGGGTGTAGATGGATCATCTGGAGTGCCCAAACCTCTAATCCATGTAGGACAAATTCACCTGCAGTTGCCTGACAGGCTGAAGGAGTACTGTCCCTTCTGACCTTTGAGGTTGGGAATAGAACCACTGACACCAAACTGATCAGTCTATTTAGACTGAATGTGCCTGCCATTGCCTGGAAATCCTGAAGAAACACAAGTCCCCTCCTATCCTATTGGGGAGTGGGAGTGGATTCACAGGGACCCAACAGTTCAGTCCTTGTAGACCTAAAGTACATGCTGTGGCCTGGAGAGGCTGAGGAAACATCAGCACCTCCTGTGCCATTGAGGTGGGTGTATCCACAAGCATCCAACAGTCCAGTCTGTGCAGGCCCAAAGTGCCTGACATTGCCCAGAGAGGCTCAGGATATACCAACTCCCTCCTATCTTCGGGGCGGGGGATATGGATCCACAGGCACCCAACAGTTCAGTCTATGCAGGCCAAAAGTGCCTGCCATTGTCCAGAAAGGCTGTGGAAACACCTGTGCCCTCCTTTCCTATTGAGGGGTGGGACTGGGTCCACATGTACCCAACAGTCTAGACCACATAAGCCAAAAGTGCCTTTCATTGCTTAGAAAGGCTGGGAAATCACAGATCCCCTCTTATCTTAGTTGAGGGTGGGGATGAAACTACAATTGTCCAAATATTCAGTCTGTGTAAGCAAAAAGCACCTGCGGTTACTCAGAGAGGCTGGGGAACCACAGTCCCTCTCTTATCCTGTCAGGGGTGGGGTTGGAGCCACAGGTACACAGCAGTAAAGATTGTGTAGGCCAAAAGTAACTGCAGTTGTCCTGAGAGGCTGAGGAAACACCAACTCCTTCCTATCCTATGGTCGGCAAAGGTGGAAATGAAATCAAAGCTGCTAAACAAACCAGTTTGTGTGGGCCAAAAGTGCCTGCAGTTGCCAGGAGAGGCTGAGGAAACTCAGCTCCTATCCTATCCTATCCTATTGGGGTGTGGGATTAGAGCTCCAGGTGTCTGAGTATTCAGCCTGTGCCAGCCAAAAGCACCTAAAGTTACCTGGATAGTCTGGTGCAGGCCCCCAGCTTCCTCCTTGCCAGAGGTGGTACTGGAAACTAGGCTAGGGCTGCAATCTGATCTTGTTGGAAAGAAGCTGGCCCCTACCTTTGCTGTGATTTTCAGTCAGACCTGCTTCCCCACATGCTTGGGGCAGATTTAAAATGGTGGCTACCAGCCTTTTTCTGACCTGGACATGTTCAACCTTTAGCTGTTCTTAGGATTATACTTTAGTCAACTGAGTTTATTAATCAGTAGCTGAAGTTGATGCTTAACCATCTCTTCCTCCCTGATTTTTGGGAAATGGAGCTTCCAACTCCAGCCACAGAATAGCTCCTGAGGTGGCTTGTGCTGCCAGAATAGGAAGACCTCTGACCTCCATAGTGTGACCTGCAGTTTCCTGGAAATCCTGGTGCAGGTCCCCCCATACTCTTCCCTGTGGGAGGTGGGACTGGGGCTTAGGTTAGAGCTGTAATCTGATCTGGGTGCAAAGAAATCAGTCCTCACCAGCAATGTGATTTTCAACCAGCCCTCCTTCCTCTCATGCTGGGGAGCATTTAAAATGGCTGCTACCATCCTCTTTCTGACTTGGACAGGTTCAAACGTTGGCTGTTCTTAGCATTTTACTTTAGTCAGCTGCATTTAGTAATCAGTAGCTGAAGTTGGTGCCCAACTGTCTCTTCCTCCTCCATTTTTGGGAAATAGAGCTTCCACCTCCAGCCACATAATATTGCCCATGATAGCTTGTGCTGCCAGTGGAGTATGGGCACTGGCCTCTGCTGCATGGAGGGCTCTACTCATGAATCTTCTCACAGATGGGCAGTTTCCTCCTTCCATTCTTTCAAGGATGTTGCAGGATGCTCTTCTGGGCTCCTTGGAGCCCCAAATATGTGGTTTAGATAGTGCTGATGCTTGGAGCTCCTTACTCTGCAACCGTCTTGCCCCTTCCCCCAAGATGTTGCAATATAGATTGGGATTATGTTGACTGTAAATCACTTTTCATAGAAATAACATCTTAACAATATTTAGACTTCCAATCCATGAATACAGAATGATGTACTTGCATTTATTTAGATTTTCTTTGATTTATTTTAACAATATTTTGTTGTTTACTGTGTATAAGTCCTTTAAAGCCTTAGTTAGATTTATTTCTAGATAATTCTTTCTTTGTAAATGCAATTTTTTTCTTGCTTTCCTCCTTGGATTGATCATTACTAGTCTATAGAAACATTACTAATTTTGGGGTTGTGCTCTTCTACCTCACAAATTTCCTGAATTCATTTATTAGTTCTCAGAACTTTTATGTAGATTTTTCAGAATTTCATCTCTATAGCATCTTGTCATTTGCAAGTCCCACTTTATTTGGTGAATAATTCACTTTATATGCTACTGGATGTAGTTTCCTCTTATTTTGTTGAGGATTATTGCCACTATGTTCATAAAGTTATTGCTCTAAATATTTTCTTGTAGTATGGCTATCTGACTTTGATAGGAGTGTAACGTTGGCCTCAAAGAATAAGTTAGGTAGAGTTCATGCCTCTTCAAATTTATTGGAAGAGTTTGATAAGGATTGGTTTTAATTCTTCATGGAATGGTTGATAAAATTCTCCTGTGATTACTTGTGGTCTGGAATTTTTGTTGTTGTTGGGAGATTTTGATTCCTGATTCTGTCTCTTCACTATTTATTGTTTTACAGAGATCTAATTCTTGATATAGGTGAAAGTAACTTTTGTGTTTCTAGGAATTTTCCATTTCATGTAGGTTATCAAATCTGTTGGCATACATTTTTTCATAATATCCTCTAATAGACTTTTTTATTTCTGTGAGAATGATGGTGACTTCCTCCTTTTTTACTCTGATGCTAGTTATTTGTGCTTTATTTTTTTTCTTTGTCAGTCAGCTAAAGTTTGTCACTATTATTTGATCTTTTCAAAGAACCAACTTTTTGCTATGTTGATTTTTTCTATTTTTCTATTCTATGTCATTAATCTCTGGTCTAAGCTTTGTTATTTTCTTCCTTCTCCTTGCTTTATATTTCTTTTGCCATTTATTTTCTTGGTCCTTCAGTTTTGAGCTTAGGTGTCTGAATTGAGATGTTTCTTTTTTAATACAAGCATTTATAATTATAAATTTCTCTTATAGCACTGTCTTTGTTGCAAAACATAAACATAGGCATGTTGTATTTACATTTTCATTCACCTAAAGATATTTCCTAGTTTCTCTTGTGATTTCTTCTTTGATCCACTGGTTATTTTATAGTCCTTTTATTTAATTTCCACTTATTTCTCTCCATTATTGATTTGTAGCTTTATTCAATTGTGGTCAAAGAAGATACATTGCATGATTTTATGATTTTTTTTATTTTATGGGGACTTGTTTTGTGATGTAACATATGCTTTATCCTGGAAAGTTACCCATGATCAGTGGAGAAGAATTTGTCTTCTGTTGTAATGAAATGTTCTACACATCTATCTGGTATAGAGTATTACGTAAGTATTCTATTTTTTTGCTATTTTTCCTTATAGGTGTTCTATCCATTATTGGAAATGATATATCTATGTCTCCATCTATTTCTCCAATGAATCTGTCCATATTTTATTCATATATTTTGAGACTCTGCTATTAGATGCAAAAATATTTGTAATTATGTCTTCTTGTTTAAATGATCCCTTTAACAGTATATAATAAACAGTTTTTAAAATTTAATATAATTTTATCTGTTATTAATATGGCTGCTCCCAGTTCTCATTTGATTACTATTTGCACTGTATATATTTTTATCTTTCCTTTCACTTTCAACATCTTATGTCTTTGAATTTAAGATGATAATCATAAGCAACATATAGTTGGTTTGTGCTTTTTTAACTATTCTGCCAATCTCAGCCTTTTGATTGGAAGGTTTAATTCATATATTTATATTCAAAGTAACTATTGATAATGTAGGCATTTTTTCTTCCATTTTGTAATTTAGACTTCATAAGTCATAACTTTTTTGAACTTCAAATTTTCCACTAATACTTAGTTTCATATTTATTTGACTTTTTGTATTGTATCATATTGAGTCATTTCTCATTTCTTCATGGATATATTTTTCAAACATTTTCTTTGGGTTTACTATGGAATTAAAATTTAACAACCAAATATATTTAAAAGTCTTTTTTATTTAATACCTACTTAACTTCAGCAGTATATACATACGTTATTCTTAGACACCACTGTCTCTTCACTTTATTTTATACTTGTTACAAATTATATATTTGTATCTTTTATGTCCAAAACCATATATGTGTCATATTTTAAAAGAAGTAAGAAGTGGAGTTACATGGCCCAAAAATATATAAAATATTAATTGTATTTATAATTATCCAAATATTTACCATAGACCTTTATTTATTTATGTCACTTTGATCCACTGTCTAGTATCCTTTCCTTTCAGTTTGAAGAACTCTCTTTTGTAAAGCTTGCAGCCTATGTCTAGTGTTAATGATCTCCCTCAGCCTTTGTTTTTCTGGTAATGTTTTAATCTTTCCTTAATTTTTAAAAAGAAAAGTTTTGCCAGATATAAAATTTTTGGGTGACAATTGTTTTCTCTCAGCACTCTAAATTGTTTTCTATCAACACTTTGAAGCTGCAATGTCCTGCCTCCTTGCTTCCATGGTTTCTGCTGAGAACTTGGATCTTACTCTATTTTGGACTCTCTTGTACGTAGCATATTACTCTTGCAGTTTCCAGTAATCACTTCTTGTCCTTTGGATTTGACAGTCTGACCAGCATATGTCTCTTCATTTTTATCTTTAGTGTTTGATGGACTTTTTGGATGTGCATAGTCACATCTTTTACCAAGTTTGGGAAGTTTACTGTCATTTCTTTGAATATTCCTTCTGCCCCTATCTCACTTTCTGCTGTCTCTAGGACTCCATTAATGCATATATTGCTATGCTTGATGATGGCGCACAGGTCTCTTAGGCTATTTTAGATTTTTTATCTATTTCTTTTATATTTTTGTTCCTCAGTGTTGTATTTAAATTCACTATTTCTTCTGTCAGCTCCAGTCTGCTATTGAATTTCTCCTGGGAATTTTTCAGTTCAAATATTGTAGACTTCAGCTCCAAAATTTTTGTTTCATTCCTTTAAAAAAGGAACCGAAGTCAGTCTTTCCCAGCCAGAATAAGGCCAGTGATACCAAAAGAGAGCATCATCTGGCTCCAAATTGTCCTGGGGAAGGGATAAGTTAGAGGCCAAGAAGGGTTTCACAATCTTCTCCCATGGCTGTCTGAAGCTGTATTTTCTTGTTTCATCTCTTTTTCAATAAATGCAGACATTTTTCTGTATTCTGTAGAACTGGAGAAGTGTACACTCTTCACGTTTCCTCTGATGCTTTTCCTGGGGTAATCTGGGAAACTGACTGCTTTCAGAGGCATTCTTCCAGTGATTGGAAGTTGCTAATTTAAAGAAGAGATAAGAGATCTGAATGTACATCCACAATTCTTGAAGAACTAGGTCTGCTTATCCCGCTCTAGCATGAGAAAGCTGCACCAGGAGCTAGAGTTGATTACTTCATTGCTGCATGCCACATATTAGGGGAAAGGGTGACCACAGCCACTGCACAGAAAGTGTATACCATGGCATATACTGCAGTTTATCAGCTCTTTCTCTTACTTTGCTTGGATGCTGCACAGTGTTCTCTTAGAAAATGGAGTTTCAAAGTAAATTTTCAGGCATTCCCTGCCTGTTTAATAGTTACTCTGGTGGAGGCACTGATACCTGGATCACCCTACTCCATCTTCTTCCCACGATATTCTGAAAAAAAGCTTACTTACATTTTAATTATCTGCTAAATATATGTATATTAAAGTATTAGTAACCATTAAAATGGTTTATATTAATTTTCATTTATATAGAACATGGTAATTTAGAAATAATTTTCAATTATTAAATGCAGGTTGAGCTGCACAAGTCCAAAAGTTAAGCAGATGATGATATATAGCTTGTATTGATGAGAAAAATAGATTTGAGAGAGAATGTAATGCAAGAGCACATTCAAAATGAGCACAGAAATAGAAACATAGGCCCTATATACTAGACTACTTTTTAAAAACATTAACTTTTTAATTTTCATTATGCCTCTTTGCCTGCACATTTCCCTTCTCATAATAAGTATGTGCTAATATTCTTTCCAATTGCAAAAATTGGCAAAGTGGAGAAAATAGTGCAATATATTCATACATAATCTTCCCATCTAGAATATACACAATAAGCATATTCTGTTTTCTTATATCAGTTTGTGCCTATATTTTATTTATTACTGTTCATATACAATACATGAGTTAGTTTTCTAAATGTAGCAAAGAAAAAAGAATTAATTTCCTAGAAGTGGCAAAAAATACAGATATGTACAGCAATATGAAGATGAAAAGTAAAATCAACCATAAATCCAATGCTTATAGGCAATGTTGAATACAATTTGGTTTATTTTTCATGGTATTTTTAATCATGTCATCTGTGGATAGTGATAGTTTTACCTCTTCCCAGTCGTTTTTGATGTCTTTTATTGCCTAATGGCCTTGGCTAAATTATCCAGTGCCACATTTAATACAAGTGTTGATATCAGACCTCCTTGTCTTGCTCCTTATCATAGGTGAAAAGCTTCATATATTTCATAAATAAATATAAGGGCAAGCTGTGCTTATTTCATAAATGACCTTTATGAGGTTAAGGAAGTTGATAGTTTGTTGAGTATTTTCATCATCAATGAGGTGGTAAATTTTGCAAAATGTTTCTTCTGTATTGATTGAGATGACTATGTTTTCCCCTTCATTTTAAGAAAGTGCTGTTTTATCTTGATGGATTCTCATATTTTGAATCTCCCATGGATTCCTGGAGTAAATCTCAAATGATAATGGTGTATGATCATTTTAATATACCACTGAATTCAGTTTGCTAGTATTTGCTCCATCCATCACACCATATAAAATTTTCCAAAATGAATTTTAGACTTAAATTTAAAACCAAAATTTAAAACTTCTAAAAGTAAACATAGGGAAAAGTGAACTTGGTTTAATCCAGAGTTTAGCAAATTAGAGCTCATGAGCCATACCTAGTTTATAGCCTGTTGTATGTACTAAAGTTATATTAGAGCACAACTACATATTGCCTAATTTTTTGTTTGTGTGTGGT
>JAQZBX010088968.1:0-12688 GCA_029593785.1 Cabassous unicinctus
TTTTTAAAGGTGCTTAGATTACCTAATTATTACTCAGAAATTACAGGGATTCCCATGTTCCTCCCACACCTCCCACAACATCCCACACCAACATCCTTCATCAGTGTGGCACATCACCCGCACTCCAGGGTCCCACTTTTTTTTTAACTGTAGAAAGTCAGTGGCTACCGAAGCTTAAAAGTCCCAGGTGCATTAACCTTTGCTTCTGCTAACAAGCACCAGCCACACTTTAGTGCCCCTGGGCAAGGCTATGTCCTACTTAACACTCTACTTTCCCGGAGGCTGAGAGGCTTCTTCCATAGGAGATGCCTCAGGAACCGGGAAGGGAGGGGCGTTGTTGGAGAGGAGGAAGGCGCACGATTACTGAGCCCCAAGCCTGTAGCTTGCAAATACTGGGCGTTCTTCAATTTAATACTCACATTGACCAGGTGCTGGACTTCGTGCCAAGTGCTTCATAGACCACTGTGGTCTTTGAAAATACTAATCAAGGCCTGGCACCTTCCTGCTAAAAACCGTTCAGGCCGTCCCATTGCTCTTAGAATCGAGTTCAAAATTCTTACCTAGAGAGCTCTCTGTGGTCTACCTGTAGCTGCCTATATCTTGTAGCTTCCTCGCATCACTTCCTCTTCATCTATTAATTTAACTCCTCTAATCACCTGTCAGATCTCAGCTCCGAAGCCTTAGAACACGGTAGGCACGAGGAGGCACTGGCTTCTTGTGGAGGGGGCCTCAGAAGCCCAGCTGTCTGGGCTCACATCCCAGCTCTGGACCTGATTGGTCTGATTCGTGTCATGTGCTCATCCATAAGCCAATCACCGTGGCCGTGGTGACGGAAACCCTGGTTGCTCAGCCAGGCTCCCAGTGCTGCCCCCTGGAGCCCAGGATTGCAATCAACTTTGTTGGGAGCACATGGACTGAGAGTGCCGGCAAGAACACTCACCAAAGCAAATCAGGAAATGTAGCCCCAAGAAGGGAGAGCACACGCAGGAATAGCAAATGTCCGCTTCAGTGTCGTCCTCTTTTCCAGACTTTGATCATTGTGTTCCTCCACAATATTTGCCTTATTCATGTCCCGCCTGTGCTATTTAAATAGCATTTTTCCTGACTCCCTTTATGTAGCATTCATTTTTTAAATAAATTTATTTATATCACTGCTGTGAATGAAAAACAACAACAATAATATTACTTCCCATAAATAGGAGGTAAGCCTAAAGTTTTCACATTGTGTGAAAACAAAACATTACTAACTTCCGGCTAGATACTGTGGTCTGCTAAAAATGTTCTGGGACTGTGGCCTTGTTCTCTCTTTGTTAAAAAGAGAGATTATCAAGTGTTTGAGAGGTGTAAAGACATACTAACACCAAACTGAGCCTTTCTCCCTGATGTAATCAGAAAGCCTAAGAAAGAATTGAAAAGGAAATTACTTTCTCACTATGTGATTCAATGTGATGTGATGCCATATCCATAGAGCATGGAAAAGTCATTTTCTATGTCTCTGACAATCATCTGGCATACCACCAGTGCTTACCTGCCCGATACTTTAGGAAACACTGTCTTGGAGTGTTTGAACTTGGTCAAAATGGTTGAATGGTCAGAGACAGTGGGGCTGAGGGCTAGTTGGTTATTAGAGAGAAAATGAAGCATAACAGCAAGCACTTTTTATCAATAGATAATTACCTCTTTGTCTAATTGGTCCTTTCTGGTGAGGGGTGAAAGGAATTTGTTCAAGTCATCTTGTTTCTCTCCTTCCCTCCTGTGGAGCTGCCCCTCCTCTGCAACAGACACTTGCCTTCTAAGCTGGTACCTAAGCAGTCTTCCCAATGAATGACCCCTCCTTCTGCCCATTCGGAAACCTGGACTCCATTTTTGGCACTTCCTTTCCACTCATCCCCTTCACAACAACAATTTCCCTGGCATATGCAGTCATTTCCACCTCCTAAATACTTTTCTCAGTGTGTCCACTTCTCTTCCTCTCCACTGCAGTCACCGTAGTTCAGGCCATTATTTCCTTTCTGGACTACAGCTGCCTACTAATTATTGACTTCCCTTTTTGGCCCTAATTCCCAATCCACTTTCCACCTAGCAGCCAGGGTGACTTTTTTTTTTTTTTTTAAGTTGATTGGGTCCTGGAGTTAAATCTTCAAGGGACTTTTGCACTTGGAATAAAAGCTGTAGCAAGGCCTCCCTGGACCCGCCTAGATCTCGCATCTCATCCCATACCACCCACCTCCTCCACCCCTGTGCTGGAGACTATCGTAATTCTTCTCAGGGTCCTGGGCTCCCTGTTGCTGGAGCCCTCTTCCCAACCTATGCTTCTTTTTCTCATCTGACTCATTTTCCTCATCCTTCAGTTCAAATGTCACTTCTTCAGTAATGCCTTCCCTGACCCACAATACAAAGCATGTTCCCTTGTCGGAGTATCCCATTCTTTGCCTTTATTGTACTTCCCACCGTTTAAACTATACATTTATTTGTGTGTATTTGTTTAATGTGATTCTTCCTCATCAGACTAAAAGCTCTATGAAAGGAGGCGACTTGTCTGTCTTAATAACTGATATATATCCCCAACCATTAGCCCAGAGCCTGGAACTCATTACATGTTTATTAAAAGCATAAATAAAAAGTTCCCATAAAGCAAATGATGTTCTTAATGTCTAAAATTGGTTTAGAGAGAAATATGTGTTGTTAGAAGAGGAGACTCTGTAGACTTAAGAATCAACTATGTAGAATGCTTTTGGTAAGAGGTTTGGTAGTAGATAAAGTATTACTATGTGGCTCAAGATGTTTAAGGATGCTTTTTGTATAATTGCTGTAAAGAAAAATTTGTTAAATCAGGGAATTTAAGAAAACATGAAGAGTTCATCAAGACAAAACAGGCAAGATAACTCAGGGAATGCTGAGTGTTTACCTCCTTGAGACCGTGAGACCACAGGAGTGAGGTGGGCCATGGGCATGGCTAGATTCCAAAGAAGTAGAGAAGAGGATCCTGCAAAGGCTCATCTCTGCAACCTCTGCTCCATGTGATTTGCTCCCCCTGTTAATTACACCAGAAATGGAAAACCTGCATGCAAAGGAGGCTGCTGCAACTCAAGCTAGCTCGACCTCAGAGAGGGGTTGGGGTGGACTTTAGGAAGGCTATAGGGAGAAGTTAAATCATTGGATTTAACTCTGAGGGGTAATTATAAAAAATAATATACTGAGCCTATGTGCTTGAGAAAGTCTTGAGCATGTTACCTTCCTGCTTATTCCTCCTGCAAGCATGTGGGAGCCAGGCCTAATGAATTAAGGATTTGTGAAGCCGCATTGTCTCCCCTGTCTTGCTCACCACTACTGCTACTTGGAAGGGAACCCCACTAGGAGCACGGCAAGGAAGTCAATAGTCCCCATCAGATTTTAAAAGTCAGTGGCCTTCTTCCAACTCTACTGATGAGGCAAATAGGGCCTGGAGACATGAGATTTAGACAGGACGGGCTCTCAGGTAATCAGTACATACACTGTGTGTGTGTCATCAGTACACAACCCTAAGAACTTAGAAGTACTGTAAATTACTGGTTGAAAATGAACCTGTTAAAAGCATCACCTAGAGAGTGAGTTTGACCATCAGCATGATCCTCCAGCTGAGTACAAGCAGTGGTGTGCTGGACCCAGCTCATACCAGCTTGCAAGAGTCAATTGTTAAATTTTCAGGGTTTCTGTGAGCTAGTTGTTAAACACAACCATTATTAAAACTTAAATTCGCTAAACCTACTTTTAAATGAGTTTTATTAAAAACAAAGATAATATGTACTCTCAAGGTTGTTTATTGCTATTGTGTCTGTATGATGGAAATACTCTCTAATGGTGTGCTACTGTACATCTCTTTTCAGTTCCATGTTCAGTAACATCACATTGATAGCTTGAAATTGGCCAGGGTGGGAGTATATATACCATGGAAACCAGAAAACGCTACAAATCGGGGCTTGGTTTATTGTTTTTTTTTATTGTCTAGACGTAAGAAAATGATGGAGAAAATGTTAATAATAATGCAGATTAAACCTAAGAGCTATCATGTCTGTAAATGTTACCTTGTGAGTAGCACCAACATTGAGGAACTATTCTTCCAGTATTCAAAAACTATTATCTGTTTTGGCAAAGCAGTCGCTCACATGGTTGATGAACAAATGTAGTTCCAACATGTCTTTATTGTTACACTATCATCTTACTCGTTAATATAAAGAAAATATTAGCCAACATTTGTGTCAGAACTATTCTCATTCATCAATTGCTACCTTAGGTTGGCTACAGATACAAGCATTTGGCAAAAATCAATGAATTGAGAATCAGCTGGCTTTATGGAATTGACAACATATAGTATTGTGTATTTTATTGTTATTTGAAAATTGTATATTACACGGCCTTTATTATCAGTAGAACTTATAATAAACTTATGCACATATGTAGAACAATGCCTATCTTTTTGAAAGCCAGTTGTGAAACATTGACTTGCACAACACGTTGGCACCCCGCAAACCAAAGCACGGGACTGAGTGTAAGAGGTCCCTGGAGGCTATTCAATGACATTGATAGTTTTGCAGAAAGACATGCCAGTGAATGGAAGTTGGAGTGCATGAAGCTCTAAGAGGATCCAGCAAAAGGGAATTTCATTGCTTAGCCAACCCTGCCTAAATGAGAGAAACACTGAGACTAAAATGATTAGGTTTAGAGAGCTGTTTTCTACTAGGGAGAACAAAGGTTTTATCAGTTTTCACCATGGCCTAGATCACGGTTTCTCAACCTCAGAGCTATTTGGGGCCAGATAATCCTTTGTGGTGGGCCACTGTCCTGTAACTTGCAGGATGCTTAGGAGCGTCGCTGGCCACTACCCACTAGATGCCACTTGCACCTCCCTAGCTGTGACAACCAAAAATATCTGCTGTCGTCAAATAACCCCTGGGGGTGCAAAATCGCCCCTTGTTGAAAGTTGTTGGCTTAGATGAAATACCAACTCAATTCCATTCAATTCAACACATAGTTGTTGAGCGCCCGCCATGTGCAAGGCACCATTCTAGGCACTTGGAACACATAAGTGCAGTGTCTACATCCCTTTGATCATACACTGAGCTCTTCTGCTCCATCAGACTGTGAGCTCCTTGAGAGCAGAAATTTTGTCTTATTAATCTCTGGGTCCCCAGCCTGTCACAGAACAAGGCCTGACACCAAAAAGTCCTTAGTAAATATTTACTGTACTGAATTGATCTGAACATCCTTTCACTTGTTGAACACACTGCCTACTTGTACACCAGTCAGACTTATTTCTTGTTTATATCCCCCAGCCCTTTACTCAACGCTAGATTTCAGTGTACTGAGCTCTTTTGGTTCTCTAATGCTCTTTCACGTCAAGGCTTTTTTTAAATGCTGTTCCCTGGGTGTTTTCATTTTCTATTAATGCATAACAAATTATAAACTTAGTAGCTCCAAACAATGCCCATTTATTATCTCAGGAGTTCCATAGGCCAGAAGTCCAGTCATGGCGTGACTAGGCTCTCTGCTCAGGTTCTTACAATTCTGAAACCAAGGTGTTAGCCAGCTGCATTCTCACCGGGAGCTCAGGGACCTCTTCCAAGCTCATTCAGGTTGTTGGCAGAATTCGGTTCCTTGCCGACCAGGTGTGACTCTCCTAGAGGCCATTCCCTGGTCCTTGCCAAGTGAGCCCCTCTATCTTCTCACGTCGGTTCCCTCTCATGCTTGGAATCTCTCTGACTTCAAATTTCTTTCTCAAGTCAGAGACTTGTTCCTTTGAAGGGCTCATGTCAGGCTCACTGAGGATAATCTACCTTTCTTGGTCAATGGTGCCATGTAATATAACCTAATTATGGGAGTGATAGCCCACGTATGGACAGGTTCCTTCCACACTCAGGATGGAGGCAATTATCCAAGGATGTGGGTCCTCGGGGGTCAGCTTAGAATTCTGCTTACTAGACATGACTCATCTACTCTCCCCATGCCCCTTCAACTTCACCACCCCAACCCTCTTGCTTTTTAGATCTCAGCTTAGATGGCATGACTTAACAATAGCTTACTTTACTGAGTTATTTCTGAAAGCTTTACATGGCTTTACATAGAGTATTTAATTTACTTTTCACAACAACCATGTAAAGTGGGTTCTATTTTTATTTTTTGCTATAGCAGTTTGGCATTATTTATGAATTCCAAAAATAGATATTGGATTATGTTTGTGAACTGGTCTTTTCCTCTAGGCGTATTAGATTATACTGGTATAGCAGTTTGATATTATTGATGAATTCCAAAAAGCAATATTGGATTATGTTTGTAAACTGGTCTTTTCCTCTGAGCATATTAGAGTGTATTGGATACAGAAGTTTTACTTTTACTTGATTAAATAATGATTAAGGCTTTGATTGGGCCACGTCAGTAGGACGTTGAGTCCCCACCCCCTTGGTGGGCAGGGACTCACAGACAAACCGTACTGCAGAGAAGGGAGTTTGGAGTCTAATGCTGGAGCCCAGGGAAGTAAGCACACAGAGGAGCTTGGTGGTGAGGAAGGAGAGAAGGCCCCAGGCAAAGAGACGAGTTGTTCACCTGATAGTCTACAGCTGGCCTTGTGGAGAGATGCAATCCTGATCCAGGAGAGAGGCAAGCCCCAGGAAGAGAGGAACCCAGGAAGCCTGAACCCTTACAGATGTCGGCAGCCATCTCGCTCCAACCTGTGGCTATAGCCTTTGGTGAGGGAAGTAATTTGTGCTTTATGGCCTGGTAACTGTAAACATTTCCCCCAGATAAATACCCTTTATAAAAACCAACTGATTTCTGGTATTTTGCATCAGCAACCCTTTAGCTGACTAATACAACTGGATTCAGAGGTTTCACTTATAGTTGATTAAATTATGATTAGGTCTTTGATTGGGCCATGTCAGTAGGACATTGAGTCCCCGCCCCCTTTGTGGGCAGGGACTCACAGAGAAACCACACCGCAGGGAAGGGAGGTTGGAGTTTTAATGCTGGAGCCTGGAAAGTAAGCACATAGAGCAGCTTGGTCATGGGAAGGCCCCAGGAAGAGAGACGAGCCATTCGCCTGACAGCTCACAGCTGGCCTTGTGGAGAGAGCATAGCAGCTGAGCCCAGAGAGAATCGAGCCCTGTGGGAGAGTCGAGACTTATCCCAGCCTACAGCTGATATTGGAAGAAGCTGGGACCATGGAGCCTTAAGAAGAAGAGAAGGCAACTGTCTTTCTTCAGCACGAGGCAACAGACATTGGTGAGGGAAGTAGCTTACGCTTTATGGCCTGGTAACTAAAATTCTACCCCAAATAAATACCCTTTTATAAAAGCCAACAGATTTCTGGTATTTTGCGTCAGCACCCCTTTGGCTGACTAACACATTTATCTTTAAAGTTTCCTCCATCTGGCACAGACCCTACAGATAGCCTTCATGTTCACTCCTTCACTGGAGTCTTCTCAAACATCACCTCCTCAGAGAGGCCTTTCCTGATGGCCCCACCCAAAAGTAGCTCATAATGAAATGCCGACTAATCCATGTAGAAGTAATGACAGAGCTAGAAAATCACCACTCAGTGACCATCATATTAGTAATTGATTTGGGCCAGAATCATCAATAGATGTTAAAACTGGTGGGTAAAAATTTGGTGGAAGGACCGAAAACTTATAGGCTCAAACTATCTTCCCACAAAATATTTATTCATTATAATGGGGAAAACAGTGTCTTTATAATGGAGAAAGCTGACGACAGCACTAGCTTAACTAAA
The DNA here is from genome assembly GCA_029593785.1 of Cabassous unicinctus. Classification (NCBI taxonomy): domain Eukaryota; kingdom Metazoa; phylum Chordata; class Mammalia; order Cingulata; family Chlamyphoridae; genus Cabassous; species Cabassous unicinctus. Next base: position 7,763 of record JAQZBX010088968.1, read on the forward strand.
TGATCAGAGTTAAGATCACCCATAATGGGAAAAGCCTACCTCATGTGCCTTCTAATATGATCACGGAAAAGGGCATATCATGTCTGTGGTTTTCCTTCCTAATTAGATAAGCCCAAATTGAAGGGATCACTCTACAAAATAACCTATCTTCTTTAAAAAAATGTCAAGAGTATAAAAGACAAAGAAAAGCTGAGCAACTGTTCCAGAATAAAGGAGATTAAAGCCACATGACAACTAACCTAAATGCAATATGTGATCCTGGATTGGATCCTGAACCAAGAATAAAAACCTTTTTACTGGTACAACTGTTGAAATTTTTAAAAGATCTGGAGATTAGATAATAGTATCAATGTTAACTTCCTGATTTTTATAATCATACTCCAACTATGTAAAGAAAACGCCCTTGTTATTAATAATAGAAAAGAAAGAATGATAAAGCAAATGTGGTAAAAGGTTAACAGAAGACCTGAATAAAAGTTATGTGGGAGCTCTTTGAACTATTCTTACAACTTTTCTGTATGCTTAAAATTATTTCCAAATAAAATTTACCAACACAAAAAAAAAAACTCCCTGAAAATATGAAATTAACTTACCTTCCCACTCTTCTGCTTTACTTTTCTGCATAGACTTTATCAGCATTGGTTGTACCATGTATTTCATTTAACTTTCACAAGGGCCATATGAAGTAGGTACTATTATGATTTTTTGTCTTTATGGTTTCCTCTGCCTGAACTGCTCTTCTGCAGGGTAGCTGCGTGTTATTTCTTTACTTCCTTCTGGCCTCCACTCAAGTGCCATTGATAATAGCATCAATGTTCATTTCTTCCCTCACTAGACTACAAACTCCATGAGAATAGGGACCTTGTTTGTTCACTGCTGAGTCCTTAGCTCCTTGAATGGTACCTGGCACATAGTAGTACTCAATAAATATATATTGAATGAAATATCTCCAATTTAGAAGAGAAAAGAGTATGACTTAGGGAAGATTGTAGGTGGTAGAATCAGGCAAACTGATTCCAGAACTACTACTAACCACTATGTTCTACTGACTCTGCTTCTCCAGAAGTCCCCCTGGCCTGCCCCCACCCACGTCAAGACAGCTGTGGGAGTCAGCTTCTGACATGGCTCCCAATGACCCTCCACCTCCTAGTGTTCACACCCTTGTGGATTCCCCCCACAACCCTACCTTGAGTGCAGGCTGGGCCCTGTAACTTACTTCTAACAATAGAATATGGCAAAAGTGATAGGATGCCACTTCCATGGGTAGGTTACAAAACCTGCTAACAGACTCTTGCTGGCTCTCTTTCCTGCCTCCTTGCTTGTTTGTTACCATGTTATGAGATGCTCTATGGAGAGGTCCATGTGGCATGGAACCAAGGGAATCTTCCAGCCAACAGCACGTAAAGAGTCAAATGCTACCAACAATTACATGAGAAGTTTGGAAGTGGATCCTCCCCAGTCAAGCCTTCAGATGAGACTGCAGCATGGCAGACACTTAGATTGCAGTCTGTGAAAGAACCTGAGGCAGAAGACCCAACTGAGCCATGCCCAAACACCTGACCCACAGAAATGACAAGATAATAAATGTTGTTTTAAGCCACTATGGTTGGGAATAATTTGTTATAATAGATAACTAATACAACATCCCTCTGCATCTCCACAGCACCTGCATTTCTCTACCATAGATACACATTTTGTATTAAAATAATTTGTTTGTACCACCCACCTTTTCCAGCCCTCCTACTGTAAACTCTTTGTGGACAAGGTCTGTGATTTGTTTACTAGTTCAGTTTACTAGTCCATAGCACAGTGCCTGCCTCTTTGTTGGAACACAATAAATGCTTGTTAAAAATTACTGAGGAGTCCCATTAGAAATAAAGTGTAGTTGGATTTAAGCATCAAACTATGAATTTGTTCATCTCTAAGGACCCTGAAGTTCTTGAATTTGTAAAACTTGGAAGCAGGGCCTGTATGGTGAGCACTTCACCATGGCTGTGCCACCCAGGAGGCCCCATCTGGGTGACCAGTTGGTCCATAGACAACATCTCTATCTCAGCTTCTTCAAATCGTAATTCTTGAAAACAGTGTTTGTAACACTAAATCACATGAGAGGGCAAAGTGACCTGCCCGTCCACCTGTTCTAATTAATATACTTTTAAATCTTCCAAGAAAACCATTTCTTCCACTTTATACCATGCAAAGATTTAACCATAAAATTTAGGCATAGAGTAATCACATCCTGAATCAATGACTTCTCTTTTGAGTTAAAAAAAAAATCCCTCTAACATGTTCATTTTAATTTAAAAAATGCTATTTTAAATGGTAGGGAGCCTTTTAATTCTCCACTCTGGGTTATAAAAAAATAATAGATAGGCAGAAATATGTTATTAAAGCTATTTTTCTTGGCATTCTGGTAATTTAATAAACTGCTGAAGCTAAGCCTTGAGACTTTATGATGCAGCAAGAAGAAGACTTGTCTGTTGATTAATAGTTTCTGATCATCCCCCTCCTAACCCCCCTCCTTCCTGGGGTGATTCCTGAAGGACAACTGGTAATTTCTGAAGAATAAAGAGGATTTGGGGAAACACTGTACAACAATGTTTTGTCCAAGGAAGGTTAATCTCTACACTCTTCTGTGAGTCTTGAGGTACAGGTGGGGGTGGGAGGTGAGTTTCTGAAGATAACTCTTGGGGTGATCACTTCCATTTTTTGACAATTTCAGAGTATTTCACCAACTTTAAAAAGTTTCCATGTCAAGGTCATTAGGGGGTGGTCCAGCTATTAGGCCTTTGTTAATTGGCTCCAAACTCACTCTTAATGATCCTAAAACTCTGCAAACCGTGCTCCTGTTTTGCCCGCAGTCTCCCTGTTAGGCTCTGTCAACAAAGGGCACTCGAGGGAGACCCCAAAGGATGGAGGAGGAAGAATGGGCTTGTTGGCCTGTCTGGCTCCTTTTCCGGTCAGTGTCACCCTAGCCATGGCAACTTTTTCCAGTAGTAGCAGGTTCATCCAGTTTTCTGTTTTTCCCAAACTTGCAAAACCAGTGTCACTGTGCCCCCTTAGCACACCCACACCATTAGACTGGTGCCTCTTCCTCAAAGGTCTGGGACCCTGCCCCAAGGGACCCCTCTTCTGACCCCAGAGACACCAGCACCAGCCAAACAGGACCCCCTTCCCAGATCCATTCGCTTGAGTTTCATCTCCTCAAGGCTCCTCCTCCATGCTTCAAAGTTTTAATAATTACAATCTCTTCCCGGTGGGTCATAGCTGCTTCCTGCAGTGGACACCCCTGTGACAACTTTAGAATTACTTTTCTGCCTTTTCACTGTTTCAAGACAGAGTTAACAACTATTTATATTAAATTATTAATATAACTGATGTGGTTTCTGTCTCCCACCTGTGCCTGACTGATAGAGGTGGCTTAACTTCATTCATTTGACAGAAAGATGCAATCTCATAGGTATAGATAGGCTAGCCTTGCTTTCTTTAGGCCTGGTCTTCTCCTTGTAAAGGAAATTGTTCCAAACATTACATAGATGAGACTGACCCCACTCAGCCAACATTCCATTCTCTCCTCCTTTTGGTAATCACTGGGGAGAATTGTTGTGGTAAGGAAACCTCCCTTGCTGAAAAGTTCTTCTTCTTCCTTTGTAGAGAGTTAACTATTTGAAGGCAGAGAACATGATTGTCCTTCTATGTAACTCAGGACCTAACCCAGTGCCTGTGTAAAGGAGGCACTCGATAAATAGCTACGAAATGATTGAATAAAATAGAAAGCCGGATGGATGGGTGGATGATCTCAAGAACATCTAGTAGTGGAAACAAGAAAGCCTTCTTGAAGGAATAGTGTCACTTCATTTTTTAATATATCAGTTAGGATTGAGTTTGGCTATGTATGAAAGAAATCCAAAATAATAGTGGCTTTTAATAGTTCACTTTTCTGTCATGTAAACAAAGCCCAGGGATAGGCTTGGCAGGGCTGGTTCGGCACCTGCACAATCGTCAGAGCCTCTGGTTGATCTACCATCCTCTCAGTGTAGCGTCTGTCTTTGGAAATCACACATGACACTTCTGCCCAGATCCAGACCCTTCTGGGTTCTATTACTAAGGAAAAAAGGGAAATACATACTTGAGACCAACTGGCCATGCCTGTCGTGCCAAGGAACAAATAATACTGAGGACACCCTCCTGAAGAGGGAAGCTTTGATCTCCTTGTTTCAAATGACCCCCTCCTTTCCCTGTGGAAGGGACGCCACTGTTTCCATCCCATGCCCCTGGCCCTGCCTCCCACTTTTTATGACAGTGGCTTAAGACTGGAAACAGAGATCCTAGTTGTCTGAAGATTTAGTAAGAGTTAACATTAGGATCTATGTTCCACCAAAGTTCATTTACTCTGGGTTGAGTTACTAGAAACAGGGCAGAGAGAGGAAAAGTGGGTAAGAATATTGACTTTGGGTCACTCACAATGTGGCCTTAAATAATGTCCTTAATCACTCTGAGCCTTAGTTTCTGCACATGTAATAAATATGTATCTCACAGGGTTTTTAAGAGAATTATATGAGATAATAAAGTTGAGGTATATAGCATTCTGTCTGTTCCATTGTTAAGTGCTCAGTAATTACTAGCAGTGCTTATATTATTTCTAGAACCAACAAAATATGCTACTCCTTGACTATATTGCTTAAACCACACATGGACAACTACTAGTTTAAGATTCTCAAACAGCGTATGTCCTGAGGGAGGAGACTGGAGGGTTGTGATTTGCAAACATGTCGCTTGAGAATTAGGTGCAGGGACCTGGAAGGCTAGAAGAGCAGATGTCACTTATCTGACACTCTCACCAGGGTTGGGTGTCCCTGGTATGTGCTCTCACAGCTCTCAGTCAACCCCTTTGATAATCTCATCACCTTTCATAGTCGTATGATG
>JAQZBX010088969.1:0-12687 GCA_029593785.1 Cabassous unicinctus
GGGGAAAGGAAAAATTACTCAATATATTATTTGGGAAAATAGGCAATCCCTTTGGAAGAAAATAAAGTTAGATCTCCATGCCACATCAAATCCCATGTGTTTAAAATGCTAAACGTGGGGAATGCAACTATGGTCCAAAGTAAACTTATTATTCTAATAATCAAATAACTTGTAGCATTGTTATAAAGGTACTGGTCACCAGAGATTCTGAGGGGAGGAAGAGGGATGAATAGGTGGAACATGGGGCATTTTTGGGACATTGAAATTGTTCTGCATGATATTGCAATGACAGATAGAAGCCATTATACATTTTGTCAAAACCTATAAGATTGTGTGGTGCAAAGTGTAAACCACAATGTTAACTATAGACCATGGTTAGTAGCAATGCTTCAATATGTGTTCATCAGTTGTAATAAATGTACCACACTAATGAAAGATGTTGTTAATAAGGGGAAATGTGAGAAGGGGAGGAGATAGGGAATATGGGAATCCCCTATATTTTCGATGTAACTTTTCTGTAATCTAAAACTTCTTTAAAAATAAAGAAAAAGAACCAAGAAAAAATATAAAGTGCTAAACATAAAACTATAACAGAGCAAAAGGAAAATTTAGGAGAATTCCATCATAATCCCAGATTGAGGAAGGCCTTTCTAAACCTGATAAACCAGATTTCATAAAGGAAACCCAGGTCACACTATATAGAAATTACAGTCTTCTCTGTGGAAAGCCATGAAATGATGAATAATTAGAGGTAACCCTTACACAATGCTGAACATGTTCTACAAAGCTCTAAGTACTCTGAGTGCTTTACATATAAGATTGCCAAATAAAATATAGAACATCCAGTTACATTTGAATATCAGGTAAACCACAATAATTTTTAGTGTAATATGTGCCATAGATGCATGAGATATATTAAAAATTTTTGTTGTTTATCTGTAATTCACATTTAACTGGGTGTCCTATATTTTTATTTGCTAAATATGCCAATCCATTTCCATATATCAGCTAACTTAATCACCCTTAACCTATAGAGTAATTATTAGCATCATTATTTTATGGATAAGGAAACTAAGGCAAAGAGAGGCTAAATAACTTATGTAAGGTTAGGCATGTTGTAGCTGAATTCGAACCTGAGCAGTATGACTGCAAAATCTATGCTCTTAACCACTATGACAATTTGCCTGTCTACACACAGCTAACAGGTAGTGGGTTAATTTCTATAATATCTAAATAGCTCATGCAAATTAATTAGAATAGAAGCAGACAGCTCATCTCCTGTTTTAGTTTGCTAAAAGCTGGTAGGAGCAAGATAACAGAAATGGGTTGGTTTTTACAATGGGGATTTATTAGGTTAAAAGCTTACAGTGTCCAAATCAAGGCATCATCAGGAGATCTTTTCTCCCTGAGCTCTAGGTGTGGGCCATCAGGCACACGGTGGAATCTGATCATCTTGCCCCTCTCCTCCGGGCTGTGCTGCTTTCAGCTTCAGGCTAAAGTGGCTTCTTCTGAGCTTCTATGTTCCCTTGATTTCAGCTTCTGACTCCCGGGGCCTTCTCTCTTAAAGGATGAATGTATTCTAGGCTGTTCAAATCTTTATGAAAATTGTATTCATTTTCATTTTAACATGTTTGCATTCAACTTCTTATGGTTAACAAGGCTTCTGGGTGAGTCTGTACCACCATCCTGTATTTTGGGGAGAAATTTTTTGGAGCAGGCTGTTTCATTTTGAAACCTACCATTTTCTAAAGTGACAACCAATCATTTTTCAAGGTTATTGTTGTTTTCTCATTATCCTAGATTTGTAAGGAAACTTAATATATTCTAGGTATAAATTATATACTTCATGTCACATAATCAATATTGCAGATGATTAAACATAAAGAAAATATTCAACCTCACCAGTAATCAAGGACAATAAACAAAAATTAAAACAATAATTGCATTGCACTTTTCATCGCTCATGCTTTTTCCTTCTCCTCTTCTCCACTAATTTTTTCTGCTATTGTCTGGATGCTAGCAATAGTGGGCGCTTGGAACATACCAATTTCCAAGTTTTGCTCAGCAAAACTTCTCTGTGGCTTGGTTTATATCCCTGATTCCCCAATTTTCTGGATGTGGGGCTGGTGCTATAATGCTTTGGAAAAGGGAAACACATGAGAACGAGGATTTTGGATTATTTCCACATTTGAGCTGGTGCTGAATGACTTATGCTTTTCCAGTAGAACTCAGCTAGAAATGCTGAAGAAGGAAACCCAGCTCTAGAGTAACAGCCCTTTGCACTAGACCCCTCTGACTGAGACCTAGAGGAATAATAAATTTGGAAGGGCAGCCATTTTAACTTTAAATTCTTTGGACTTTATTTCGGGAAGCTTTCATTTTTGTTCTTTAACTTCTCCCTGAGAAAGTAAAAACTGAAGGGGATTCAGAGTGTTCAAATTTGGGACATCCTTCGTGGTGTAATTATTTGGGCTAATTGCATAATCTCTGATGAGCTATATTAAACAATGCAGATGGGCATAATTTAAGATGGAAAATAGAATAAATATAAAATACTCGCCTAGGGTACAGAGCAGCCTCGAAATTAATTTTATTAGTGTCTTATTCTGACCTACTTTATAGTCTTCTGAGGAAAAAAATTTGAGCCATCTTCCCAGCTGATTCCAGTAAGATACCTACAATAGTAGGGGTTCATACTGGGCATGGAGGTTGGAACAGGATTGCCCTGATATATTACTAGTTAACACTCCCAAAGGGAATGACCATATCATATGCTTCATTACTAAGCTCAGTGGTTTTAGACTATGGTTTTCATCCCTAGCTGCACATTAGAATCATCTGGGGAGTATTTAAAAGGCTTAGGCCTCACCCTAGACCAATTAAATCACAATCTCTGGGGCTGAGGTCTAGTGCTATTAAAAAGCTCCTGGGTATTTCCAGTACGCATCTGTCTCAGGCTGAGTTCCCAAGGAAACACACTGCTGGCATGGGACAGAGATTTGCATGCAGGAGGTTTATTGGGGAGTTCTTTCAGCATCAACACCCATAAGGTAGTGAAGGAAGCAAGATTGGGCAGATGAGATGTTGAGGAAGAGGTATGTGTCTATGTGTTATGATTATCACATTAGGTATGAATATAAGTTCTGTGTTATGATTATCAGATTGGGTATGGATATAAGTTCTTTATATGGTGGGACATAACACAAAGACAGGTTAGAAGCAGAAGTCTTTATCACTTAGAGCTGCATAGGGGGCTTTACCCAGGGACAGACTAATAGCAAGCTGAGACTGCAGGAAGCAGTTTAAGTCCTGCTAACAAGGTGGAGTTGGCTTGGTTTTGAGGGCTCCCTGCGGATTGGCTAATCCAAATTGAATTTGGCGGCCTAGGAGTTATCCCTAGCTGTCAAGTACACCAGCCTTGGGGTGATTAGGCCCTGTACTTGATGAACCTGGAGTGGGAGATCCTGATGAGGGTTGTGGTTGACTTATGGACTTAATAGGCTATTCAAGAAGGGGTACTGACTGACTTCCAGTCTCAAAACTGTTGAGATAGCATCTTAAATAAAATGGCATTATAGTCTGATTGGTGAAAGCAGGCAGGGCCTGAAACCCAATGGGCTATGTTAACCAGTGATTGAGTCACTGCCAAAAAAGTTGAGCACTGTCTTCTCTCCTTCCCTTTCACCTGAGACATGGATACCCTCAAAGAGCATGTGCTTCACTTCCTGACTCCCATTTAAGGAGGTCAGCATCCAGAGAGGTGGAGAAAATGAGCTAGACTTCCCCAAATCATTTCCTCAAGAAATTTGAGGAAGAAAAAGGAATCAAACTTACAGAAACAGACAGAAGGAAAGTATTCAGAAATGAATGAATGAATAAATGAATAAACAAATAAACAAAATAGAAGTAATTGGGGGGAGCAATAAAATAAAAGAAACTATCTGACAACTATAATGAGGAAAAAAGATATAAATATGTGAAATTAGTTGTTGGGCATATAACCACAGAAGAAAATATTGAGAGAGAAAGAGAGAAAGAATACTGTTATCAATTCTATGGCTACAAATTATAAAATCTCATTGAAATGGCTAATTTTCTCTGAAAATGTAAATGACCAAAAATGTTCCAAAATAGAAAATACAAATGCATCAATAACTATGGAAGGAAGTTTAAAGTTGTCAAAAATTGACAGTTTTATGGGTGAGTTAATTTGTACTATGCTCTAAAAATATACCAAATCATAGAAAAGTACAAAAAGTTAGTTTCTCAATTTGAAAAAATGACAACAGGACCTTGTTGTCTAAACCTTTTAAATTAAGCACAAAATCTAAAACTAAGGACCAATTTTAGAATAAAATCCTAAATACTAGAAAAAACTAAATCTATCACTGTTAAGATTAAAAATACATGGATCTTAAACAAACAGCAAGCACAATACTGAAACAATAGAGGTATTTACATTAACAATAAGATTAAGATAAGAATAACCTTTATTATTTTTGTAATTTATTATTATCCTAGAGATTTCTGTCATTACAAAAACACAGAACCTAGAAGATAGGAAACAAAGAGATGACTTATAATAGGCACTTTATGTAACTATAAAAGCCAAGATAATCAACTAAAACTATAATACTATTATATTAATAGATACAGTAAAAGCCCATATATACATATATATATATAGAGAGAAAGAGAGACAGAGAAAGAGACAGAGAGAGAGAAAGAGAGCCAGAGAGAGACAGAAAGAGAGACAGAGAGAGAAAGACAAAAAGACTCAGAGAGACAGAGAGAGGTGATTCTCTCAATAGGGGCAATAACCTTTCAGAACATATAGAAAAGGAAAATAATCCTAGTCACAGTAATTAAAGAAACATTGGAAATAATATTAATAAAAGCATGTCTTTCTTTTATTTTTTTAATTAAAAAGTGTGCAATGATTATAAACAGCTTATTATACTGGGAAAATGAATAATGTCAGTATATCAATTCTCCATAATTTAATTCGGTTTTACAACAGAAAAAGAAAAAAGTCTTCATAATTATTTTCTCTTAACAAAGTGATTCTCAAATCCTTTTGGAAAACCAGCCCTGGAGTTTTAGTAATTGAGAGCAATAATGGAGCACATAGTCTACCAGATATTAAGGCATACAATATGGTTTACAGTATTTGAAAGACTGTGATTTTGGTACAAGATTTGACAGGACTGTGAAATAGTACAGCCAAGCAACTAGTTTTTGATATCTCATTTCTATCTGGATTTGTACATCCTGATCTGGCAATGTATCTGTAAAGATAAGGGACAGAGTATTCCACTCAGAGAGAATGGCTAATACAGACTCTAAATGGGGGAAAGTTTTGCAGACTAGGTGTGGCTGAGCTTGTTGGCCAAGAGGAACAACGATGAAACAAGAAGCTGGAGAGTTGACAAGGCCAGATTATGTAATAGATAGGGTAGGAAGTTTGGATTTTATTCTAAGTGCCGTGGGAAAACCTAAAAGGGTATTAAGCAGGGAGCGATAACATCTGAGTTGAGTTTTCAAAAATATTATTCTGGCTGCTTCTTGGAGAATGGTTTGTAGGGAGGAGCAAGACTGGAGGCTCGGAAAACAGTTAGGAGGTTATTGTATTAGTCCAAGTGGAAGAAAATGATGGGTGAGACCATACTGGTAACAGGGAAGTTGGAGATCAGTGGACAAATTTGGGATAGATTTTGGAGGTAACGTCCACAGCATATGCTGAGGATTGACTGCGTATATCTGAAGAAGTAAGAGGAAATCAAGTGTAACTCCCAAATTTTGCAATGCTCAGTGTGTCGAGATGCCATTTACTCAGTTAATGAAGGCCGGGAAAGAACAAATTTGAGATGGGGGAATAAACAGTACTTTTTTTTACTATATTAACTTTGAGATATCTTTTGAAGAACTACGTAGAGATGTCAAATAGACAGTTGGACATATGAGTATAGAGTTCTGTAAGGCAGTCACAAATGCAGATTTATGAGACATCAGCACCAAAATGAATTTAAAGATATGGTATTACATGATTTTACCAAGGATAAATGTGTCAATATAAAAGAGAAGAGAGCCTATGAATGCCAGTGAGTATGAGAAGGCATAGCATACACCTGGAGGGAATTTTAAATTTAAAACATTTCTTTCAAGCTATTTGACAATCTAATGCAAAAGGCCTTATGGTTCATATTTGTTGATGCATTAATACAAATTCTAGCAATTTTCCAAAAAAACATACACACAGATGCATTGAAATATTTACATATAAAGATGTTCTTCCTAGCATTATATATAAAAAGAGAATATTGGAATCATCTTAAAAGTCAAAAAATAGGGGAATGGTAATATAAAATATTAAATACTTGATAGCAATTATATTTTTAGAATTTTTTATTTTTTAATTATAGAAATTGTATGTTTACAGAAAAAGCATGTAAAAATACAGCATTTCCCTATACCCCCCATTATTAACATTTGGCATTATCTTGGTAACTTTGTTACAATTGAAGAAAGTGTATTATAATTGTACTTTTAACTATAGTCCATAGCTTATATTAAGGTGTTTTTTTCCCATATACTATCTTATTATTAACACTTTGCATTAATGTGGTACATTTGTTATAGCTCCTGAAATAGCATTTTAATAATTGAACTATTAATTATAGTTCATTATTTACAATAGGGTTCGCTTTGTTATATAGTCTTATGTTTTATCTTTTAATTTTTATTCTAGTAATATGTATACAACCTAAAATTTCCACTTTTAACTGCATTCATATATATAATTCAGGGCTGCTAATTATACTTACAATATTTTGCTACCATTACGACCATCTATTTCCAAAAGTTTACAATAAACCCAAATAGAATTTCTATACTTAAGCATTAACTTCCCATTCCCTACCCCTAACCCAGTCCCTGGTAACCTATACTCTAGATTCTAACTCTCTCCGTTTGCTAGTCTAATTAGCTCATATCACTGAGATCATACAATATTTGTCCTTTTGTGTCTGACATATTTCATTCAGCATAATGTCTTTTTTAAAAGATACTTAGATTACATAAATGTTACATAAAAATATAAGGGATTCCCATATTCCCCACTCCCTACATTTCCCACATTTTTCACACATTAAGAACATCCTTCACTGGTGAGGTACATTTGTTACAATTGATGAACACATTTTGGAGCATTGCCACTAAGCATGGATTATAGTTTACATTGTAGTTTACACTCTCTCCCACACAATTTTGTAGGTTATGGCAAGGTATGTAATGTCCTGTATCTATCGTTGTAATGTCATTCAGGACAATTCCCAAGTCCTGAAAACAGCATAATGTCTTTAAGGTTCACCCATGTTGCCAGATGAACCAGGAATTAATTCATTTTTAATGCTGAATAATGTTCCATTCTATGTGTATATTGGATTTTGTTTATCCATTCATCAATTGATGGGCACTTGGGTTGCTTCCATCTTTTGGCAATTGTGAATAAAGCCACTATGAACATCAGTGTGCAAATATGTGTTCGAGTCCCGGCTTTCAATTCTTTTGGGTGTGTACCTAGTAGAGGAATTGCCAGGTCATATGTTAACTCTATACTTAGCTTTCTGAGTAGCTGCCAAGCTGCTTCCATAGCGGCTGCAGCATTTTACGTTTCTACCAACAATGAATGAGTGTTCCTATTTCTCCACATCCTCTTCAACACTTGTAATTTTTCTGTTGTTTTGTTTTTTTTTTAAATAGAAGTCATTCTAGTGGGTGTGAAATGGTATCTCATTGTGGTTTTGATTTGCATTTCCCCTATGGCTAATGATGTTGAGCATTTTTTTCATGTGCTTTTTAGCCATTTGTATATCCTCTTTGGAGAAATGTTTATTCACGTCTTTTGCCCATTTTTAACTGGGTTGTTGTCTTTTTGTTGTTGAGTTGTTGGATTTCTTTATATATTCTGGATATTAAACCATTATTGGATATGTGGTTTCCAATTATTTCCATTTGAGTAGGTTGTCTTTTCACTTTGATGATAAAATCCCTTGATGCACAAAAGGTTTTAATTTTGATGAGGTCCCAATTATCTATTTTTTTCTTTTGTAGCTTGTGCTTTGTGTCTAAAATCTAAACCATTGCCTAACACAAGATCCTGAGGATACTTCCATACATATTTTCTAGGAGCTTTTATAGTCCTGGTCCTTATATTTAGGACTTTGATCCATTTTGAGTTAATTTTTTAAAAATATATTTTTATTACATAAGTTGTGAACTTACAAAATAATCGTGCACATGTGTGGAATTCCCATACAGCACTCCTTCACCAACACACCACACCGTGTGTGTTATGAGATAACATCATCAGACAATTACCACTAACTGTGGTCCATAGCATGCATTTAGCATATTTTTCCATACACTCTATTATCAACACAGTACATCTTTGGCATTGATGCAATATTACAGTATTGCTGTTACCTATAGGCCATAGGTTACATTAATTGTATTTTCCCATGCTTCTCCACATTCCTACCACCCTGCAATACTGATGTACATCTGTTCTAGTTCTCAGAAGGACATTCTTGAATTTGTACTATTAACCACAATTCTCATCCACCTCTGGGTTCACTGTGCTATTCAGTCCCTAGATTATTCTCCAGCTTTCTTTCAATTGACATTTACATCCCTAGACTACCCTTTTCAGCCACAATCCCTTTGATAGTCCAGCTGTGTTAGTTCTCCTCACTATAATGTATTACTATCAACTCTACCATTTCCACACTTTTACAGTTAAGTTAAAACTTCTACATGTATTAAGTATCAGTACTCCTTCTCAGCCCTTCTCTTATCTCCTAATAACCTATACTCCAGGTTTTAATGCCATGTGTTTATTCTTTTTTTTTTCCATCTGTTTATTCTTGGTGTTTAGTTCATGTTAGTGAGACCATGCAATATTTGTCTTTTTTGTCTGGCTTATTTCACATAGCATAATGCCTTCAAGACTCACCAATGTTATCATATGTGTCCCAATTTCATTTCTTCTTACTGCAACATAGTATTCCATCCTATGTATATGCCACAATTTGTTTACCCATTCATTGGTTAATGGACACTTGACTTGTTTCCATCCTTTGGCAGTTGTGAATAATGCCTCTATGAAAATCAGTGTGCAGATGCATGTTCATGTCACAGTTTTCAGTTCTTCTGGATATATTACTAGTAGAGGAATTGCTGGATCATGTGGCATTTCTATATTTAGCTTCCTGAGGAAACACCAAACTATCTTCCTCAGAGGCTGCACCATTTTAAAATTCCACCAACAGTGAAGGAGTGTTCCTATTTCTCCACATCCTCTCCAGCACTAATTGTTTTCTGTTTTTTCTTAATTAATGATCCTTCTATGCGGTGAGAGATAGCTCATTGTTGTTTTGATTTGCTTTACCCTAATAGGTAGTGATATGGAACATTTTTCATGTGCTTTTTCACCATTTGTATTTCCTCTTGGGAGAAATGTCTATTTAAGTCTTTTGCCCATTTTATAATTGGATTGCTTGCTCTTTTATTGTTGAGTTGTATGATCTCTTTATATAGAATGAAAATGAGGCCCTTATCATATATATGGTTTCCAAATATTTTCTCCCATTGAATGGGCTGCATTTTCATCTTCTTGATGAAGTCCTTTGAATCACAAAAGTGTTTAAATTTAAGGAGGTCCCATTTTTCCATGTTTTCTTTTGTTGATTTTGCTTCCGGTAGAAGTTTTAAGATTCCACCACTTACCACAGGTCTTGAAGATGCTTTCCTATGTTTTCTTCTATGAGCTTTATGGTTTTAACTTTAATATTTAGGTCTTAGATCCATTTTGAGTCAATTTTTGCATCAGGTTTGAGATAGGGGCCCTCTTTTTTTCTTTTGGATATGGCAATCCCGTTCTCCCAGCACCATTTATTGAATAGACTCTTCTTCCTCCGCTGGGTGGATTTGACAGCCTTGTCAAAAAGCACTTTACCATAGCTGTGAGGGTCTGTTTCTGAACCAGGAACTCGGTTCCACTTGTCTATGTGTCTATCTTTATGCCAGTACCCTACTGTTTTTGCTACTGTAGCTAGGCAATATGATTAAAAGTCCAGAAGTGAGAGTCCTCCAACTTCACTTTTCCTTTTTAGGATGTTTCTGGCTATTCAGGGTCCCTTACCCTTCCAAATAAGTTTGACAAATGTGTTTTCCATTTGTTTAAAAATGCTGGTGGAATTTTTATCAGGATTACATTGAATCTATATATTAATGTGGATAGAATTGACATCTTCATGATATTTAGTCCTATAATCCATGAGCATGGAATGTTCTTCAAATTATTTAGGTCTTTTAAAATTTCTTTTAGCAAAGTGTTGTAGTTTTCTGAATACAAGGGCTTTACATCCTTGGTTCAGTTTATTCCTAAGTATTTGATTTTTTTTAGTTGCTACTGTAAATGGAATTTTTTTCTGACTTCCTTCTCAGACTGCACATTACTAGTGTATAGAAACACTACTAATTTTTGTGTATTGATCTTGTATCCTGACACACTCCTGAAATCGTTTATTAGTTCTAGCGGGTTTGTAGTAGACTTTTTGGGACTTTCTAGGTATAGTATCATATCGTCTGTGAATAGCAAAAATTTTAATTTTTCCTTTCTGGTTTGGATGCCTTTTATTTCTTTCTACTTGTCTGATTGCTCTAGCTAGAACCTCTACCGTTATATTGAACAACAGTGGTGACAGTAAGTATTCTTGTGTTTTTCCTGATCTCAACCAGAAAGCTTTCAGACTTTTGCCACTGAGTACAATGTTAGCTGTGTGTTTTTCATATATGGCCTTTATTATGTTGAGAAAGTTTCCTTCAATTCCTATCTTTCGTTGGTAGTATTTTTATCAGGAAAGGATGCTATATTTTGTCAACTACCTTCTCTGCTTCAATTGAGAGGCTCATGTAATTTTTCTTCTTTGAATAGATTATTTGATGAGATCGATTTAGAGCTTTTTTTTTTTTCAGATGCACTGGGAATATTGAGCCCAGGACCTCATAGATGGGAAGCAGGCATTCAAACAACTGAGCTACACCTGCTCCCTGATTTTTCTTCTTTTATTTATTAATGTGGTGTATTACACAGATTGATTTTCTTGTTTTGAACCACCCTTGCATGCTTGGCTTAAAGCCCACTTGATCATGATGAATAATTCTTTAATGTGTTGTTGGATTTGATTAACAAGTGCTTTGTTGAGGATTTTTGCATTTGTACTCAGGGAAATGGGACTGTATTTTTCTTTTTTCATAATATCTTTATCTGGCTTTGATATTTGGGTGATATTGGCTTCATAGAATAAGTTTGGTAGTGTTTCTTCTTATTCAATTTTTTGGAATAACTTGAGTAAGATTAGTATTAAATCATCTTTGAATGCTTGGTAGAGCTCACCTCTGAGACAATCTGGTCCTGGGCTTTTTATTTTGGGGAGTTGTTTGATGACTATTTCAATCTCTTTACTTGTGATTGGTTTGTTGAAATTTCTTCTTCTTCTAGGGTCAGTGTAGGTTGTTCATATGTTCCTAGGAATTTTTCCTTTTCATCTACATTGTCTAGCTTTTTGGGGGTACAGTTGTTCATAGTATGCGCTTATGATACCTTTTATTTTGTGGGGTCAGTAGTAATGTCTCCGTTTTTGTTTTTATTTTATTTATTTGCATCTTCTCTCTTTTTTTCCTATCTCAGGCTAGCTAAGGGTTTGTCAATTTTGTTAATCTTCTTGAAGAACCAACTTTTGGTTTTGTAATTCTCTCTCTTTTTTTCTTCTCAATTTCATTTATTTCTACTCTGATCTTTGTTATTTCATTCTTTCTGCTTGCTTTGGGAATAGTTTGCTGTTCTTTTTCTAGTTCCTCCAGCTGTGTAGTCAGGTCATTGATTTTAGCTCTTTCTTCTTTTTTAATGTAAGCATTGAGGATTATTAATTTCCCTCTCAGCACTGCCTTGTTGCATCCCATAGTTTCTGATATGTTTTTTTCTCATTTTCATTTTTCTTGAGATATTTATTGATTTCTCTCACAATTTCTTCTTTGACCCACTAACTATTTAACCTTGTGTTGTTTAATCCCCATACATTTGTGAATTTTTCCATTTTCTACCTCTTGTTGATTTTCAACTTTATTCCATTATGATTAAAATGCTTTGTATAATTTCAATCTTGTTGAATTTATTGAGATCTAGTTTGTGACCCAACATATGGTCTATCCTGGAGAAAGATCCAGGAGCAATTGAGAAGACTGTATATCCTGGTTTTGGGGTTCATTGTTTTGTATATGTCTATTGGGTTTGGTCCACTTATCATATTATTCAAGCTCTCTGTTTCTTTATTGAGACTCTGCCAAGATTCTCTATCCAATGCTGAGACTGGAGTATTGAAGTCTCCAACTATTAGTATAGAGACATCTACTTCTCCCTTCAGTTTTGCCAGTATTTGCCTCATGTTATTTGGGGCATCCTGATTAGGTACATACACATTTATGATTGTTATGTCTTCCTGGTTGATTGCCCCTTTTATTAATATATAATGTCCTTCTTTGTGTCTAATAACAGTTTTGATTTTAAAGTCTATTTCATCTGATATAAGTATAGCTACTCCAGCTTTTTTTTTTTTTTTTTTTTTT
>JAQZBX010088970.1:0-12687 GCA_029593785.1 Cabassous unicinctus
CATAGGGAATAAATGGAGTGACTGGGAGCTGGGGTCTGCATTTCCCTCCCTGGGCTGTGTGCGAGGCTTGATTTGCCGGAAAGAAACACAACCAGCCCTTGTGAAGCCACACAGTCCATGGATGTCCCTGGCTCTTCCCCTGCCTGCCTTTATCTTGGTCCCTCAGACTTTTCTCCACAGCACCTCTGTTCCAGTGGGCGCTGGGAAGGGCAGGGATTCTGGCCAGTCCAATTTATTTATTTAAACAGAGGTTGTAGGTTTACAGAAAAATCATGCACAAAATCCAGAGTTCCCATATACCCACCCTATTAATAGCTGGCTAGCATCAAACCAGGGTGTTTCATCTCCAGGTCCCCTGCAGTCAACTTGTCCCAGGCCTGTACCCTTAGGCCCTTTCACAGACTGCTCTGGGTTATCCCTGTAGTGGGGAGGGTGTGGAGTCTGCCCAGGCAGGACTGTGCAGCTGGTGGCTCCAAGAGGTAAAGCCAGGCTCAGCCGGGCGGGAGCTCTGGCCTGCTGCCCCCTCCCCAGGTGGCCCTAGGCAGGTTACTTACCCTTGATGGGCTCAGTCTTCTGACCTGTGGAAGGGACAACACCCAATGCTTAAAGTGACCAGAGAAGAGGGCTGACCATCCATTGCTGCACTCCTTGCTTCATCTGATAGTTGAGGGTGTGGGTGGGGTGCTCTTTCTGAAACCCTTTGAAGGGTTTGAGAGCCAGGAGAAGCCCAGGCTCTTAACTAATTCCTCATATTGCAGCTACAACCTGTTCTCTCAGATTTCCTCAGGTAAGTAGAGGAGAAGGCTGATGTGGTCCGAGGGCTTCTTTGCCTCAGCCCATGGTGACACTTGTCTGACCACTCAAGTCCCAGTCCACCTGTGCTCTAGGGAAACGGGGTGCCCTACCTCAGGTTTTGGCTGCAGCAGGCGGGCTGATGGAGGTGCAGGGGTTGGAGGTGGGGATGGCAAAGGGAAGGAGAGAGACCTAGAAGGTGCTCCTTAGGTGTAGGGGTGATGTAGGATCCTCGCCCACATGGGTGTGTGTGCTTGTGTGAGTCTCTGCATTTCTCTTGCAGGTAGATGGGGTGGGCATCAGTTGCCAGTGTATGGTATGATTTGTCTGCCCTCTGAGTGCACTAGTTCATGTAGGTTTTTGCCTCCAGCTCTAGATTGCTGTAAAAGGGGAAATCTGCTGTTTTACCAGAGTAGGCCAGGAGGAAAAGCCCTCAGGTAAAAGGTGGGCACTTTGGATTCCTTCCTGTATCTTTCAATAAAGGTTTCTCCTTCCTGGGCCCTCAGTTTCCCTAGTTCTTTCTGACCTTCTAAGCTTCTCTATGTAGTTAACATTCGTGAACTCTCAAAGGGTCCTGGCTGTGCTAGCTGATAACCCCCTCCAAACTTGAATCCTTTAGCCGAAGATTTCTTTTTCCTCTGCCAGGTTCCTTATTTTGGGGAAAAAGAGTTTAGGGATCCTTGCAGCAGGTTACATTCAAGTAAGTCCTGGGGGCTGCCCAGTCCTTGACCTATTAGGTTAGATTTGGGCTAGGCTGGCACCCCATAAATATATATGTAACCCCCCACCCCCTAACATCCGGTACTTGTTTTGTGAGTCACATACTAATCCAGGTGAGCTATAAGGGGGAGGGGAAGCCCGGGGCACGTGAGTCACCCCCACCCTTCACAGGAAAGGCCAGTTGCCCCATCTTGCTGCTGCAGAGAGGGAGGGAGGGAGAGGTATCTCGGACTGCCCGAGGGAACTAAGGGGGACCTAGAAGAAGGGAAACTCCCTCTTCTGGGAGGATAATTTTTCTGGTTTCCAGGAAGCTCAGAGAGGTCTAGAACCTTGTCCACTGTCACACAGGGAGTTAGGGGTGGGGATACAGAGAATCTAGGTGTCCTGGCCCCGGGCAAGCCACCTGCTGCTGAGCCTTGGCTTCCCTGGGGCCAAGGGGTGGCGTGAGAAGAAAGGAGTGGAGAGGCCTGAGATCCCTCCCAACAGAGGTAGAAAGTATGGGGGTCAGGGAAGTCCTGGGCTGCTTGCCAGCCTTGCCCTTCTGCTACCCAAGACCTTGAATGAAGCAGGACTCGGGAACACGGTCAGGGATAGGAGCAGGGCGTGGGTTTGAGAGCACTCCCACGTTTAGCGCAGCTCAATCCTAAATCTCCCCTGTCCCCCAGCCTGGGAGCACCCCAAAGCAGGACACAGCTATCCTCTGTTCTCCCAGATTAGAAACCTCCACAGGACTGGGCTTGGGTCTCCTAAAGACTGAGGGAGTCCAATGGTTTGATTGAAAAAGAAAGGCAAATATGGTGCCTTTTGCCAATCTCCACAATAATCCCACTCGCATCTCCTAAACAGTGGAGTCTCCCTAAATCATAGTTCCCACTAAGCCCAGGTCTAGAAACCCTCAAGAAGTCATTTCTGAAGTCTGACTGCAGAATCTCCTGCTGCACAAAAGGACAAATGCTGTATGATTGTGTTACTATGAACCAAATATATTGTGTAACATATTGTTTGATTCAAAAAAAATTTATATGTATCCAGTACATTTAATTGAGAAATGTATGTATGTATTCATCTGTGTTTACTTTTTAGTTTTTAATTGCTTATATTTTCAATTATCAAATGTACAAAATAAACTTAAAAAAAGAAAATAAGAAAAATAATAAAAAAATAAAAGCCACTGGACAAATAAAAGTAAATAAAACACACATCTGGGGACAGAAAAAAAAATAAGAATCTCCTGCTGCAGCCTGTCCCCTCCCCTCCCCCATCCCTCCCCTCTGACTCCTCTCCCCCAGGGCAGGTAGCTGGTGGCTGCCCTGTAAGGAGCAGGCAGAGTGCTGGGATGACTGATGAGTATATTGGCCCCTCTGCCTTTCTAGAACTGTAGATGCAGACAGACTGACAGATGCCCCTCAGAGAGCAGGTATCCTGCTGGCCCCTGGGCCCCACCTCAGGTTGAGGTTCCTGTCCACCCGACACTGCCCACCTTCATTTTCTTGCCAACTCTGCCTCCTAAATTTCAAATTCAAATCCTCCTCCCTCTCTGCAGCCATCGCCCCACATTTGGTCTCTTTTCCTTCTTAAAGTCCCCCTGGCCTGGGTCCCCTCCACTCAGCAGCCGGAGGGATCCTTCTAAGGGGCAAAGAGGGAGCACGTCAGGCCCTGCTTAAGACCCTCAGGGCTCCCTTAGCTGCCATTCTCAGCAGCTGAACCTTTGTCAATTGTAATCTCATTCAAAGCCCTGATGTAAAACAACTAGTGCTTTGGCTGAAGCAGTCCTGGCGAGAGCCCTGGGACTTGGAGGAACACAGCTTCAACATTTCCAGGGGGATAAGGGCCAGCCCCTTAAGATAGAACCCAAGGCCCTTCCCCATTCAACCTGTCTACCTCCCCAGCCTCACTACTGCAGCCTACCAGGGTCTGGCCCAGCCGTCTCTCACATGGAAAGGCCTCCACCAAATCCCCAGGCAAATAAGCCCTCTGATGGCCCCAGCCCAAAGGATGCTCAGCCTGTGAGCTTTGTTTCCCTCCCTCAGCCTCTGCTCCTGACTCTGCAGTTTCTGGTAGCATCCCCTTCCTGGATCCAGCGACTCCAGGGATCTGGCCCCTGAGGTATGAACCAGAGCACTCGAGGCTCCCCAGGCCGGGTCCCAGTGATGGCCTGGTCTTTGTCAGCTCCATTCGCTAATTCCCCTGCCCCGGAGACTGGCTGAGGCCGGCCCAAAGGTCCAGCTGGCTCTTCTCCAGATTCCTCAACAGAGCCCCATCTCCTGTCTCTGGCTTTTATAATCACTGGACCCAGACCCACAGCCAGGCCCAGACAGGGACACACCCAAGTATACACACAGACCCTCGTGAATAGACAAATGCATGCATGAATTCCGGGGATGCACATGTTCACACTCAGACTTCCATGGAGACACACATGCACACAGTCAACAATGCACCTGGATATTGCACATGAGATGTGGCACTGATGGAAGCAGCTTTTGGAGTGAACCTTCTCTTCCATGTTGACTGTGTAAAACGGTTTTCAAAGCCTGAGACCTCACAAATCTTGTTTGATTCTTACAGAGGTCCTGGAGGTAGGTTTGAAACCTCCAGGTAACTCCAGGAAACTGAGGCTCTGAAGGTGGCAGAAGAGAGCTGTCCAGGTGCTTTGACCAGCCAGAGGTCAAGTCAGGCCTGGAGCTCAGACCTCTGGCCCCTATGACTGGTCCCTTCCTCAGCAAGGGCTCTAGGCCCCTGTCCCCTTCCTCTGCCTCCTCAGAGGGAACAGAGGGCAGCTCAGGGACACCAGAGCTTGAGCCCAGAGGCCCCAGGATATGGATCAAGAGGTAAGTTTTTCCATGGTCTAGCTGGACATCCGACTGGAGGTGCCTGAGGCGGGGAACCATCTACCATGTCACCAGTGCAGAGATGGGGGAGGGGGGCTGTTGGCACAGCAGGAGATGCTACTTGTACAACCTGCCACCCTGCCCCGGTCTGTGAATGCTTACAATAGGGTGATTCATCTCTGCTCTCTACTTCCTTCTCCGGACCAGTGCTAGCCCCCCACCCTCGAGGCTGGGAATAGTGTCCGGCTGTGGCCTAAGCATGGGGCCATACCCTAGAAAGGGGGTCCAGCTTGGAGGGACTCAGTGGGTTTCTGTGCCCCAGCTCCCCTGCTCCCCCAGTGCCTCAGATCTGTGGCTCCCTGGTCTCTGCCATCTTCACCTCTCCTCCCCATCCCCACAGGTTTGCATCCCAGCTCAACACCTGGTGGCCAAGTGAGACCTTAGCAGGTGACTTCTCTCCAAACCTTAGTTTTGTCATCTGTGAAATGGGGAAAACAACCCTCATCTCTGGGGTTGCTGTCTTGCAAAAGTGCTTTTTAAACTTGAAAATGTCTTTATGTCTGTTTCGATCTTCCCCTCCCCATTCTGCTCCACCACTCTGGAAGAGGTTAGGGAGATCTGGAGGTGGGAGGAACTGCGTGACTTGTTTTCTGTGTCTCCACTCCTCTCCACCCCAGCCCTGACCTCTGACTCGCTGACAGCCAGGCCCATGTCGCCTTCTTGGCTGGTTCAATATGCTCCCATTTAGGCAAAAAGAGTTTGGGGACAGGAAATGAAGGGTGTGATGTCCCCATCCCTTGCTGGTCCCAGCCAGCCTCTCTGGTCCGGCAGGCTGAGACTTGCTTCTTCAGCCCTTCCCTCCTGGGGTCCCACCCCCAGCTCTGACCTCAAAGGAGTTGCGGCTTCCCATGGGGTAGGTGGGCTATCAAGGCCCCTTCCCGCCCAGGTGAGACACAGACCTTGCTCAAGATGCCCTGGGAGGAGGTGGGGCTTCCACATGTGCCTCCTCCCAGAGCTGGCTGGCTCCCATCCTGCACTCAGCCCTGGGCCCTGGCCTCCCTCCCCAAAAGGCAAGAGGGAGCCCAGAGGGCTCTGGGTAAGCTGTGTGACTCAGAGGGTCGGGCCTCATCAAGTATAGTGTTCTTTCTGTGAAACCTTGTGTTCTTCTGCCTTCCATCCAGGGGACATCATTCAGATCAACCTTAATGAGAACATGCCCCTAGAGTCATGCAGTGAAGCAGTCTGGCTTCTACCCCCACCCGCCCAAACTCAGGCCAGCGTGGCACTGCTGTGCAAGCCTCCTCAGACCCTAATCCCTCTCCATCTCAAGTGATCCAGGGAGGGCTGATAAGGAAGGCATTGCATCCATCCCCCTGCCAGGCAGGGCCCCCTCACATCCACTAAGAAGCATGAAGGCCTGCCCACGTCTTCTCAGCTCCAACCCTAGCCCCTCCCAATGTGCATGTGTGTGTATATGTGTGAACATGTGTGTACACACTAGCTATGGGTGTGAGTTTAATGAGAGTATGTGGGGTCATGGTCCTGAAGGTTGTTTGGGCCTTAACTGAGGGGGCAAGGGGACATTGAAATCCAGCCCTTGTTCTGCTTGCCAAGCCATGTACTTTGGCCCAGGGCTGCATCCACTGGAGGGTGTCAGAAGGGTGCTCCATGGGTGGGCTGTAGCCCTGGGGTTATAGGTAGGCACATACATACTTGCACACATGTGCAAGTACATGTAGGTTCAATGTGTGTGACATATACTGCTTGATGTGAAAAAGATATACCAATCCACGGGTATACATGTGGCCTGCTCCCTCCTGGTGCAGTACACGTGACTACCTGGGTGAGCCGAGTGCAAACACGTGAGTGTGTAAGGGATGCCTGTGTTTTTCTTCCCTGCTCTGGTTGCCGGGCCAGACTCAGTTGCTGGCAGGCTCAGGATGGGGCAGGGGGGGATAGGGGTTATAAGCTGAGAGTCCCCATTTGCTTTTAGTTTCAAAGAGCCCCTTACCAGTTCCTGCCCTGGGCTGCCTTTGCAGCCCCACTTGAGGCAGTGAGGGGCTGAGGGGCACTCCTTGGGGTAGGGAGAAGAGATGACAAAATTGCAGGGGTGTCCTTCCACTCCCCCAGCCTGTGGTCTGGGCTCTGGCACCATGAGTCTGCGGTTCTGTCTTGAGTCACAGGCTGGCAGTGGGGCCAGCAGGCAGGTAGTCAGTGATGGCTCCCTGATTCAGAGCGGGGCCTCCCAGCCCGCGGGGAACCAGTGGGGGTGTAGTGTACCTCTGTGGGCCAAGGACCATGAGAGGCCTGTTGTGTGGGTTCCATATATGTGGGAACTTGTGGCCAGGCTCCCGTGTGAATGGGATCCCATGAGCATGTGAACGGAGTTCATTGTCTACAGGCCAGTATGGCTGCAAGCCCCAGACTGTGTGTGTGTGTGCACGTGTGTGTGCGAGTCCACCCTACATGTGTCATTAAACCCCAAACCCCATCTCCTTGGGCATGACTCAACTCTGGGACTGGGGACTCTCGTTTCTGACAGCTATTCCTCAAGGGACAAGTCCCCAGGATCCTTAGCCCACCTGGATTAAAGTTCTGGAAAATGTGGTTTCTTTGGACTCCCCTGGCAATGCTGCCATAGAGACTTGGGACGTGGGCGTATTCTTTGCTCCCAGTCCTGTGAGAGCAGGGCCCAGGTCCCAGTTTCCTGATTATTCAATGCGGCATGCTAGGTTGCCCCATGACACCCCCACAGGTATCCAGTTTAACCTCTTAAAGGGACAGACTTTCCCCTGGCTAGGGATCAGCCAGAAGGTGAGAAAGGAGTTAAAAACAGCTGGGCATGTGTTGTTGGCAAGCATATGGCATGTGGCATGTCAGGACAACTGCAGGTCAGCCTCTGGAGCCATGTGGAAAACACACGCAAGGTACACGTGTCACAGCTCAGTTAACCCAGCCATGTTCAACAGGCATGTGCACAGACATAAGGAATGCCGAGCAAGTGTGACCAGGCCCATAGGACATATACCATGTGTAAAGACAGCCATGGACATAGCTGGCCAGGACACACAACTCGTGGTGACGTATTCACAGCACAAGGAACAAGGACCCATGGGCTCTGGCTGGAACTCTGTACACATGTTCCGTGTTTCCACGGGTTCTGGGCTGGGAGCGGGTCTTTTCTTATTTGGGGCACAAAGCCCATTCCCCTCAACCTGCTGGATCCAGCCATGACATATCTCCCCCTACCCCTACCATGGACGGGACCCTCTTCCCTAGGTACTCTTCTAGGGCCACCCCATCCCCACATCTCCTTACACTCCTTATCCCCCGACCTTGCTCACCAGTCCCGCCTGCACCCCTCAGGCTCCGCAGGCAGGGCGGGGGGCTGGCGACCGACCACTCCCCGGGCCTCGAGAGCGGGGCTAGGTGGGCGGGGCTGCGGGGCGGGCGGGGCCTCCCGCGCTCCTATAAAGGGCGCCACCCACCGCTCGCGGCCGCTGCTCACTGCTGCGTCCGCTACCTTCCCGTCTGACAGTGCCGTCTCCTGCCCACGCCATGGGTCGACAGAAGGACCTGGTGTCCCGCTGCGGGGACATGCTCCACATTCGCTACCGGCTGCTACGCCAGGCGCTGGCCGAGTGCCTGGGGACCCTTATCCTCGTGGTGAGTGGAGGGAGCCGGGGAAGCCCTTCTCTCTCCAGCCTCACACTCCCCAGTCCGTCTGTTCAGCAAAGGGGCCGTGTTTGGCCCCTCACGCTCCCCAGTCCCTCTGTTCAGCAAAGGGGCGCTGGCCCCCAAACCCTCTTCCTCCCACGGCTCCAACTCCGTCTCTGCGTCTCTGACTCTTGCCGGAATGACAGCTGTTACTCCTCAGTGACAGCCGTGATTCTGTACCCTCCCCCAGGCTGGGTGTCAAGGTCGCTGTTGCTGTCGGGGACCTCCAGCTCCTTCCTCTACCAGCCTTGGGAGGCAGTGGGAGGCAAATGGACCCCTATTAGGTTATTTGGGTCCTGGGTGCCTGGTCTCTAATGAATAATTAAGCCTCAGAAAGTCCAAAAGTTGCAGTGAAGTGAGGACAGTTTGCCATGGGTGGGGGCAGAGGGCGGAGGCCACGCGGGCTCCACACAGCAAAGCGGTAAGAAAGGAGGATCCTGAAGATAGGAGGCTGTGGAAGGAAACTGGGCCCTGAGTACCGAGGATGTGGTGTCTCTAAAGTTGCTCCCCTTGTGCTGAGTAACTCCTAAATCCTATTGGCTACCCAGACGAATGCGTCAGCTGCTGTGCAGAGGCTGCTGGCACTCTGGGTTACTCCCCAGTCTCTCAGTTACTCCCTGGGTTTCCTGAGCGTGATACTTCCCGGGTCTGGGTTACTCTTCAGTCCCAGTTACTCCCTGGTTACGCCAGTTTTGCCCATGGGTTGTTCCTGGGTGACTCTATTTGCACTTCTTGGGTCTGGTGGCCGCACCAGTTACAGGTTTCCATTTCCTGTCCCAGTTACTCTCAGGAGTTATTAACCGCACATGTGGTTACACCTGTTTTCCCCTGGTTTACTTCTGGGTTCAGTTGCTCCATTGCTCTGGGTGGATGGGTTACTCCGCTCCTGCCTGGGCCCCCCGCCTTGGGCATACTGACCGGCCAGCCCCCTGTGAGCTAGGAGGCGTAACAGTGGGCAAGTAGGGCTGGGCTAGCCCACTCCAAAGGGGCAGCAGTGATGGAGCAGGCTCTGCAGCGAGAGGAGGTCTGAGACTCACCTCTGGCTTGGGAGAGCAGGAAGCAGGGGCCCTGCCAGTGGTCCCCACCCCCTCTTTCCCTTGTGCCAGGGTCGGAGTGGTGGGAGGTACCTATCACCCTCCTGCTCAGAGCTCTGCATGAGCCCCTGCCCACTTGAGTCACTGGGTCCAGCCCCCTGTATTAGGGCAGCCAGGACAGGGGAGGGTAAGAGAGGCCTCCTTATCCTCTCTCAAGCCTCAGCATACCTCCCCCCTCAAAGGAGCAGTCCTTCCTCACCCTGTGCCCCAGGATTATATGGCTTATGCTAGACCACAAAAGGAGGGTGTTACGTTTGTGGAGAAGGCTTTCAGGCTCAGATGGGTGTGAGGCATCGGGTGTCAGTGAAAAGCAGAAGCCCAAAGAAGGAGGGGCCAGGCCCGCAGGACCCCGCAGTGGTGGGTGAGGGCGTGCCTGCACACCCCTGTGGCCTGGGGTCCTGTCGCCTACAGTGGCAGAACTGGGGCTAGCTTTGGGGTGAGAGTGGCCCCTTTCTCTGGTGTGTGTGGGGAGGGAGGTGGCCAAGGAGACCTGGGGAAGCAGAAAGGAAGAGGAAGACCAGCCCCAAGTGGTGGAACTGGCTCTGACAGCCCCTCCCTCCAAGGCCTCTTGGGACAGAGCCAGGTCTGGGCCGCAGGCAGGCAAGGAATAGAGGCCAGGGCCTGCCAAGCCAGGCAGGGTGCCCTAGACCCCCACGTGCTGTCCCCAACCCCCACATATACTCACAGTCTCTGACCTTTGCTCTCACCTGCCTGCACACCTTTGCCCTGCAACAGGGCTGCTGAATTCCCCACTATCTTTTGGACTTTCTGAGGGATGATAATTAAAATGCTTAACACCCAGTAGGACAGGACTCTCTGAATGAACCAGGCCCCTCTACCCTACTCCTGCTGGGAATCAAGTCAGTTCAGTGGAGATGTTTCAAGCAGGCTGTGGAACCCAGGGTTCTGGGCTCCTGGTCATAGGCTCTCCCATCCACAGAACTCTGTTATATTAGAGTTTGGATGCTGGGTTTGGCAGGACCCCTCTCCTTCTGAGGGGTACATTTGCAGCGGGAAGGTCTGGGGTTGGATTTTAGGAAGGGCCTCCAGTCCTCCCGATGGTGGGAAGTGGAGGCTGTTGGCTTCACCCCTTCCCTCTGGAGTGCGAATTGCTGGTCTGCAGCAGGGCCTCACCCTCCTGCCTTGTTCTGTTTCTTGCCACAGATGTTTGGCTGTGGCTCTGTGGCCCAGGTCGTGCTCAGCCGAGGCACCCATGGTGGCTTTCTCACCATCAACCTGGCCTTTGGCTTTGCCGTCACCCTGGGTATCCTCATCGCTGGCCAGGTCTCTGGTAAGACCTTAACCACACTCTCGGTTCTCACCCCTCAACGGCCTTCTCACCAGGTGTCCCTCTGGGGAATGGGGTGGAGGGGTGCATTCCCAAGGGCAGGACAGAGCCATAGCCTCAGGGAGAAGAGGGTGGAGAAAGAAAGGACCCTTTGGAACTTGACGTTTAGAACTTTGACTCTCCCCTTGGAATCAGATTATCAGTTGGCCTGTTACATGGTCCAACCTGCCACCTGTGCAAGAATCCCTTCTTTGCACTCCTGCTTGCTGGGGCCAGAGTTGGGGGAGGGGGGCCGTAGGGGGTCCTGGCCTCCCCACTGTTGTGGGATGTGGCTAACCGGTCCCATCACCCCTCCACCCAGGGGCCCACCTGAATCCTGCTGTGACCTTTGCCATGTGCTTCCTGGCACGTGAACCCTGGATCAAGCTGCCTGTCTACACCCTGGCTCAGACGCTGGGAGCCTTCCTGGGTGCTGGGATCGTTTTTGGGCTGTATTATGGTGAGCATCCCCCATCCCGCCCTCCTCCCTCTTCCCCCATCCTCTCTGCTCTGGTCCTGCTGGCACCAGGCCTTCCACTGACAAACAGTGGGGCCTGCCCAGGCCTTGGGCTCATGACTCACTCATTTACCATTCCCACAGAAGCCCAAGGTGGGGGGCACAAGGGAGGGAAACAAATTGGGCAACAATAGAGTCTCGAGTCTTGGGCCCTGCACCCTACCTTCTTCCATCTCCAGAGTATTTCAGCAAGGATTATACTTACCCCAGGCCCCTGGGAGGGAGGGGAGAACTCAGCCTGAGAGGGGAGGCTGGGCTCAGGCCTCTGCCCTCACCCACACTGGGCCTAACCTTTCACCAGATGCAATCTGGGCCTTCGCCAACAATGAGCTAATAGTCTCAGGCCCCAACGGCACAGCGGGCATCTTTGCTACCTACCCTTCTGGACACTTGGACATGGTCAATGGCTTCTTCGACCAGGTATGGGCTGGGATGTGTGAGGGGAACCGAGAGAGAGGAGGACCAAGCTGCCCTGGGTTGCTTGTGGGCTGGCTGGGACACCCGACTCTTTCTCACCAGCAGGGTTTCTCAATGTGGGGGCCGGTCAGAACCATGGTGAAAATCCTAGGAGTCTGTACCTTTCCCCAGTTCGCCAGGGGATTCTTGTATGTGCAATTCGAGCAGCACTGCTCTAGAGAGCAGAGCACTGGAGGCGACAAGACTGAGCTAGAGGGAAGCCGGTGGGCAGGAATGGGGGCAGACGGCTGAAAGCGGGGTGAGAGCTGCTCCTCACCGTGTTCTCCCCCCACCCCAACCCGCCCTAGTTCATCGGCACCGCCTCCCTCATCGTGTGTGTGCTGGCCATCGTCGACCCCTGCAACAACCCTGTCCCCCGCGGCCTGGAGGCCTTCACCGTGGGCCTGGTGGTCCTAGTCATCGGTACCTCCATGGGCTTCAACTCCGGCTACGCCGTCAACCCTGCCCGTGACTTCGGCCCCCGCCTGTTTACTGCCATAGCTGGCTGGGGCTCCAAGGTCTTCACGTGAGTGCAGCCCCACCCCAGCTTGCCCCAGCCTGCTCTCCCTCTGCCCCCAGCCACCCCTCACCATGTGTATTTGCCCCCTTAGGACTGGCCGGCACTGGTGGTGGGTGCCCATCATCTCCCCGCTCCTGGGCTCCATTGCGGGTGTCTTTGTGTACCAGCTCATGATCGGCTGCCACCTGGAGCAGCCCCCTCCCTCCACCGAGCAGGAGAACGTGAAGCTGGCCCACGTGAAGCACAAGGAGCAGATCTGAGTGGGCAGGAACCATCCCCCCGCTCACCCCTCTCTTGAGCATTTACTGACTATGCAGCGACAGCTCTCTAGAAGCCTCCCTCATTATCCCTCTGCCAGCCTGAGAGCTCCCTGTCTACCCCCAGCAGCCCCTTTGGGATTTTTCCGCTGGACCTTGCCCAAATGGGACCTCAGGCCACTGTTCTTAAGCTGTGGTGGGACAGGGAGCAAGGCCAACACATCCCTTTGTCTCCCAGTGGGAGAGAACGGGTAGCAGATGTGTGTGTGTGTGCATACGTATGTGTGTGTGTGTGTTTCCCAGATGTTCAGGGCAAGGAACCAAGTAGACAGGATTCTAGCCCAGAAACATGGGAAAGGTGACGTGTCCATCTGTGGCTGAGGTGTCAGGGCTGTGCGTGCTTCAGGAGGAGAATCCAGATGTATGAATCTGTGTGGGTCTGCTCTTTTCTCTAAG
>JAQZBX010088971.1:0-12685 GCA_029593785.1 Cabassous unicinctus
ATGGTAAGGGAAAAAAATCTGTGAAAGTTTGCAGCCCTTACTTCATTGTGTATTGTGTATCACTCATATAGAGGAAACACATATGGCAGTTTAATTGTATATTGTTTCTTGAAATTGTTTTAAGATCCACTTATCTTCCCAGAATCCTGTGCCTTGTTAATGAGATTCTCATTTGAATATATTGAGAAAAGTTTCAGAATTGGTACAGCTGTTCAGTGAAACACTTAAACTTTTACTTCTAGCTTTTTCTTCTCTGATGGTTTTATTTTCTTTTGGATAGATAACATCTCTGAATTTTATTCATCAGAATAAGGGTACAAGTTCTCAAATTAGCCTTAATAGAGTTATATAAGATACAGCATGCTTGTTTTTAAAACTGTTGACTGAACACAGAACTCCCTCTACTTACAAATGAGATTAGGTACTGAAAGGCATTTTGCAATACATTTATTTCTAAGTCCACAGTGTGTCCAGGGGTGGTTAAGGCTTCCTGTTCGTGGGCACACTCATACCAATTAGGAAGTGTGTTGTCTCTTTAAAGTTTTAAAAATAAGCATATTCCTTTTGTCCTTGATGATGTAACAGGGCTAATATTTTTAAATTATTAATGTGATAGTCTTATTTGTCTCTCCGGATGTATGACCTTTGTTCTATTCTGCCTGAGACACCGATTACTTGAGGAGAAAATTAGGATTTATTAAAGAAAGAAATAGAGTTTATTAAAGAGGTAATGTTTGGGAAAAGTAGTGGTGTAATTGTCCTTGGGTGATTTTCCAAATTATCTTCCCCCTGTCTTTCCTTTTTAGGATATTTAGATCAAGTAATGAAGACCCATCTCATAGTTTGTCCCGTAATGTAGACATGCTTATTTCATCAAGACCAGATCTCTTGTGGAAGGAAGCCATGACAAAACAGAGAAGCCAATTTAAAAACAACTAAAAAGACCTAAAAAAAAAACTAAAAAGAAAAGCCAATTTACAGCCTCAGTGAATTATGGAAATATGGAGGGAAAGAGAAGCAGGGGATAAAAGAAGCATATGTATAGCCTCTTTTTTTTTTCCAGCTTCGGTCCAAGCCCTGTAGAAGAATGGAGTGATGTGTACTGTGGATAAGAATCAGATAAGATTTCAAGCACCATTTATTTCAAGCAGGTCTTCAGGGAAAAGTTAGACTAAAGATTTAAATGCTTTCGGATTAACAACAAGAGCCCATTGTGATGTATGTGCGTGTGCATGCCCATAAATATATTATGAAGTTAATTAACACAAGGCTGGTAAATTCATTCACAGATTAGTTTGTTGATTGCCACAAGGCTGGTGAGCTCATTTCCAGTTTACAGGAACAAATTCAATTTCCTATAATAGATATGGTTTACAGGCTTGTGGTGATCACATCCTACACTTAAGACTAGATTTTAGGAGATTAATTTAGGTCCTTAATTGGGTCCTTAATTTAGGAGATTAAAATCAAGGAGATCTTGATGTTAAATCGCTGAGTGACTTGAAAGATCCCTTGCCCTTTTCTGTTTGAATGAAAGAATATATAAAGAACTACAAGCATAATAAAAACAAATGGAGCATGATTAGTTTTAATTTTAAATAAAGTATTTCCTTCAGGACTAATCTTTGTTCTTCGTGGTTCTGGGACTGCCAGATAGTTTATATTGTAATACTCTGCTATAACACTCATAGCAGTAGAATGGATTAAAATACATTGTTATTGGTTCTTGTCTCTGCCAGCCCTGGAGAATGGGATTGAAAGCAGGCTAATGTTCTTCCTTTGGGAGGGGTGGGTGGCTGGGTATGTGAGAGTGAAAGAAAGGCAGGCAAACTCTGTCTTAGCATAGGTGTCCCTTGATCTCCAGTGTTCTACAGGGTTAGTTTCCATGATAGGGCTAATGGATTGGAAATAGGCTGCCAGATTTAGCATGAAAGCACAGGACACTTGTTTGCCAGTTTAAAGTTTAAAACACAAGATATCCTGTTAAATTTGAATTTCAGATAAACAATAATTTAGTGTAACTATAGGTATCGGTAGCACACACCTGGGGTTTATTTCACAGATCAAAATGCATCTAATTATTTGTTAGTTTAGCAATATTTGGAGCATACAATAAGAAATTATTCTTTATTTATCTGAAAGTCAAAGTTATCTGGGTCCTGTGTTTTATCTGGCAATCCTAACTAGCTGCCAATGAGTTGCCCAGAAGATTCCTAGGATTATTGTCCCTGTTCTGCAAATTCCAGCTAGCCATGGTACCCATAAATGTTCCCATTATTATTTGTTCCCCAATTAAGCAACTGCTACCAGGTCAAATTAAGCAATTAAGCAAGCTACAGCCAGGACAAAGATGATTTGGATTACGGGGAAGGACCCCTTGAATACAGGGTCAGCTAACTACACAGGTTTGCACTGGTCGTTTCAGTAATTTCACAAAAATGCAATTCTGCATTTTCAAATTTTGGACCCTACCTATCATAATATGACAAGTTTTTGCTGTCTTCTCT
This sequence comes from Cabassous unicinctus, assembly GCA_029593785.1. Lineage (NCBI taxonomy): Eukaryota > Metazoa > Chordata > Mammalia > Cingulata > Chlamyphoridae > Cabassous > Cabassous unicinctus. The sequence goes on from JAQZBX010088971.1 coordinate 2,508, forward strand.
AACCTCTTTTCTTTTTTCATAGAAAGGAACAATAAAGAGATCAGGATTTGAACTAAGAAAGTTTGTATGACAGCACTCAGCACTGTGATCATTCATTTCTTTTAACTTTTTATAAAGTAGATTGACATTTGAATTTTATAATTTTGATTATAAAGACTAGAGTGGAAGAGGCATATCAGATAAATGGAGGTCTCTTGCCTTCTAATTTGGCATTCTAAGAAATGGCCCCCTGAAAAGCTGCTTTTGACTAATCAGAGGTACAGCTGGTGCTGTATGCTTTTACAAGGTGGAGAGGGTTGTGACGTTCAGCTTTCTCAGCTCCCCTTAGTTTGTATGTAGCAATGATCCAGAAATAGCTGGGATCTTAATGGGGAACTTGTTAGAGGAGACCCATTCACAAGGGTGAGATGACATGGATTGAAGGCCACAGAGTATCCTCCTGAACAGTGTCAATGGGAGTTTTAAGGGAAACTCAAAGGACTCGATGGTACCTAATGAGGGAGATACCGCTGAAGTCTTTAGATGGCAAAGCTAGAGAAGCTATGGCAACTGCAGACCTCGCTGAAAATACTAGCAAATAAAGTCACACCAGGTGTACAAAAAACCCCCAGTGATCAGAAGAACTTCTTTACTCCCTGCCCAAATCCTATAAGCTATACCCTTCCTACTTTATATCCAGTCGCCAGCATAGGGAAAGAAGCAGAGAAGGGGGGAGGTTTTCTGAGAAACTGAACACTTTCCTCCAGACAAGAATCCCATCTCTGTATCTCATATCTTGGATTTATTCTGCAAATCAAAAAGTATGTAATAATTTCTTTATTTGGCTCTAACTTCAGTGTGATTATGAGATCCTTGAAGGCAAATACTGTGTCTCAGTTTACTTGGTAAAGTGCCTGGCGAGAGAAGTCATACATTTTAAGGAGGTTGAATTGTACAAAAAGTGTGGTAACAAAAAGATAAACGTGCTCAAGGCACACATGCTAAAAGTCAATCGCTCTCTTTCTCTGTCTCTGTCCCCCACCCTCTCACCCTCATCCCTTTATGTATTTATCATCTCTCCCTCTTATCCAAGTAATAGTCATAGATAATAGTAGAAATTACAAGTAAGCAAAAACCAATGAAGAATAACTTCACCTCTAATTCTCATCTGTAATCGCATCTTTTGGAATTATTTACTATAAATTTTTTTTGTCCTCTGCCCCACTCACCTTACTATAGAATTATAGGAGGTATGATGCTTATACTCTAGATTTCCAGTTAGCAAGATATCCTGAACAAAACTCTTTGATAATAAACCCCAATCTACAGTCATTCTTAATGCTGGGCTTAATTCTTTGTGTTAAATTATTGAAAGTTTATATTAGCCATTGAAGTACATTTTTTCTTTCTTTACGTTTTGTTTCTTACTTTAAACAGTGATGTAATGATTAGCCACATGGTTGCATAAGTGGTTACATGGTATTTACTAAATTACTTTTCTTTCTTGAGATCATACCTTCTTTTATTTATATTTGGCTATTTTCATGTTTTCCCCCCATTTGAATGCTGTATTTATTTGTAAATATTTTCTCCAAACTCTCATTTTTATTCATATGGAAATAAACTCTTTACAATTTTGTATCTTCTCGTTCACTCATGTATTCATTTAGCAAACATTGCTGGGGTCTCTTATTTGCTTGGCACTGGGCAAAGGAAGATAAAAAAGAATAATCTGGCCTTATATTCTAGTGGGAAGAGTTATGGAAAAATACTAGTAAACAGAAAAATAAATAAATGATTTCCATTTCTTAGAGTTAGGACAATTGTGCACAGGAGCTGGAATGGTGAACTCTCTGGGTGGTCAGGGAAGGCCTCTCTGTGAAGGGAGGGTTAAGCCAAGACATAACCTATACAAAGTGTAGGGGAAAGAGCAGTAATAACAGGGGACAGCTATGCAGAGGTCCTAAGGCTGGATATAGCTTCATAGTTTTGAAGAATTGAAAAAAAAAGATTGATGTGCCTAGAGCACAATGACAGGGAAACTGCCATGCAGGAAGACTTAGGAGAGGGAGGCAGGGCTTTAAATATGTTCTTAAGGACCTTGAATATAGGGGGTTGTGTTGTGAAGCTATCAAAATTGTAGTTATCTATGCAATGGGCTTGTAATTTGCCTGAGGGATATTTGAAATCAACTCTTGTATATTTAGAAACAGCCATATCATTTTCCACTGTGAAATCATTCTAATTAATTATTTAAAATTTGAAGACAATGGGGATGATTCAAGGTACACCATTGAAAGAAGCAATAATTCAACCAGATATATGTTCTAAACACACCACTGGGATTTTTCACCTGTGTATGGTAGATGCATACGTTTTACCTATGCTTTTTTTGTTTTTCTTTTTAGCTTCATCTTTATTTTTAACCATGAATCTTATCAACACAAACCCAGACTTAGTTCTGATGCATCTGTTTCATTTGTAGCAGAGTGTGGCTTCTCCAGAGTTAGGTTTGAGTCAGATTTGACTGGTTCCTGCTACTGGGTGAAGGCTTTTGCCCTAAGGGAGTTATCAAGGGATGTGATCTTGGGAAAACAGTTCCTTCTGTGTCAGGAAGCTGTATTTTGAAAACTATATAGAAAATTTAAAAACTTATTTTGAAAATCCAAGCCTACCAGTTCTTACACATATGCTGAGGAATAGTTTGTCCAGGAGCACTTTTTCTGAACTGAATTATAACATACTGCTTTCCTTTATTATTTCTACTGAGACTTAAAACTAGTGAGTTATATAGTTATATAACTGAAATAGAATTGCAGAGCTCTGTATCTATTTTTTAAAAAACAAATACAAAACTAAGGATTGAAACCCTATGACAATACTTCTCAGAATTTATCATGGATGCTATTTAATTAATTTCTACTCTCATATGCTGCGTTCCATGGTTCTCACATATTAGTTCTGTTCCTCATGTCAACTTTGAAAGATAAGAATTTATATTTTCATTTTATATGTGAGGAATCCTAGTACAGGGAATTTGTATTACTTTCTCAAAGTCACAGCCCGGATTCAAACTATTTGTATTTTCAATGTCAAACCAATAATCACCTTTCAGTTATACCGTGCTCCTTTCCTTTTCATTTGAAGGAAACTCCTCTACCTCATGCCTCACAACCAGCGACTCTGCTAACCAATCTGGCATCATTATTGCAAATGCAAAGAAACACCTAACATCCTCTGTCTGGACAGCCTGGTGTCAAGGAACAGGACTTAGCAAGCAGAGCACATGCTGAATTTCAGTCCCCACGTGCTCTTTCAGCAAGGGACTTTTGAGTTGTGAAAAACATACAAAACCACATGGAAGGGCTTTGAGTGTGAAGGAAAGTACATTTTCTTGACAAGTAATCTAAATTAAAATAAGCCTACTTAATATTTGAAAACCAATTAGTAAGTTGGATTGTAATACCACAAGAATCAGTCCTTAGTTTCCAGTGAATTTGATTATTTTGAATATTAAATATTATCCTCAAGTATAGTTCATAGTACAGATTTCTTTTATATCTTTATAAAAATCTATACAACCTTATTAACTAGTATGTGGTGCTTGGTATCTGCTTTATGACAGGATTCAACTCTACTGAGTAATATTTTATAATTATTAAAGTTAAGTAAAATATCCATTTGTTTTATTTTATAATACCTTTTATTAATTAAAAATGTTAACTATGGAAAATTATAGACAATGAAACAGTAACATAAGTCTTAAAAAACTATTAAAAATATAATTTATTAAAAATATAATGAAAACATTAGCCTCATTTATCTATTAATCAAACATTTTTAATTTTTCCAACCCTTTAGTTATGAAGATTCTAGGGCCAGACTACATTTGGTTGGTGAAAAAAACTGTGTTCTTTAGAGAATAAGTGAGATATAACTGATAAATGAGACTCTATCTTTAATGATATATTATATAACCAAAAAAATAAAAACAAAAATAGGTCAACTATTTGCCACTGGAGCAGTAAGTTATCTTAGATTATGCAGATTAGTTCTGACAAGTGACCACAGAAAATTTTATTACTCAATCCATAGTTTGTATCTCATTTACTTTTATATTACAAGAATTTTTACAATTTATTCAACCACACTCTAGATTGGTTTCCAGTTTTTTACTGTTTCACACATGTTCCTTTGCAGAGAAAAATTCTGTTGGGCAGTTCAGGCATCCCTTCCCTAGAGGTTCCCTTGTGGAGTTTAAGATGGTGCTAATAAGCATATGCTAAAACTATCTTTTAGGATGTAAGTAAGCATTCTTGCCTCCACCCATCTCCTACTCTGCTTCTAATTTATTTTCTAATTGAAACCTCATTTTGAAGCCAGCTAAACTATGAACTGCATTTTATCTGCAACCCTTCAATGAGCACTAGCTGCTTATGTTCATCTTTTTAGGTCATAAGATAATATTCAGTTATTTTACTATTACATGAGTCTGGTATGAAAATGAAAACACAAGTGCTCCATACTATTGAAATTTGGACATAAATTACTAAGTTAATAAATAGTAAATTGATGTGGGTCATTTAGATCTTCACTTGCTAACAAGAGGAAAGGGCAATACATATATAATGGAGTTAAAGGATTGAATATTCTTGAGTAATAATAATTTTTCTATCTTTAATAGTTCCTAAACCACTGTGGTTTATTTTATTCTTCCAATTACCCTGTAAAAAAGTCTATGCCTCAAAAATATGATGTAATTATTTCATATGTGAAGAAGATATTTCATATCAGAAGAGAATTGCTGAATTATTCAATAAGTAACTGACTCTATTTGAAAAAAAAAAAGAAATACAATCAGTTCTCTACACGACAATTTTATCCCATATATGTTTCAAGTATATTAAAGATTTAATAATAAATGAAAGCATAACTGTACTAAAAGAAATATGAATATTTAATAACATTGGGATAAAATGGCCTTTCTAAGTATTAAAACAAATGTTGAAATTACAAAGAAAAAGCGGGGCTAATTTGATTATATTAAATACATGTTAACATATGTGTATCAAATAGCAATTAGAAATATATTTGTAACATACATTACTGGATCAATTGGGTTTCTGTAAGGAAACACATTACATACACAGATAGGGGTAATTGAGGAAAATTTAATAAAATAACTTCTTGTAAATATGTGGACAGAGTTAAGAAAAACGCTGGGGCAAGAAACTCTTCTTTGGAATCCATTACGTCTTCTAGAACTGAAGGTGTTAGGAGAGTTTGTACTTGGATGGGAGAGAGTTAGTGTTTACTAGAAACTGGTGAGGCTAGTAGCTGTAGGAAAAAGCTAGCTAATGGAAATGATGGGCTATGGTAAAGAAACTCAGTCATTGGTAATTGGAGGGCTAGCAAGGATGAAACCAAGAGTAAATATCTGGGCATCTCTGTCCTCCATCCTCTGATTTCCTGCTGGTGCCTCTGCCCAAAACCAACCAGAAGTCAGTGGATAAGGTAACTTACTCTCTGTAGCCTCTGTAGATCAATGACCTGGGGCACAGAGCCATGCAGAGAGTGCCTGTGTAAGGAAATGGAAAACACACCAGCATAGTCCACCATTGATCCATTTTGATATCCAGTATAATCCTTTTACCATATCAAAAGCTTTGTCTGAACTCAGAGCACACAGAACTCCAGTCAGCTATTGTATAATCACAGCATGGTGACAATTTTGTCATACTCTCACTTAAAACCTAAACCATCAACCATCATTGGTGCTCTTCATATCATGTAATTGAGGAAGAAAACAAAATTGACCTAAAATACAGCTGACAGATGCCCTCTTCTGTGAATAGTCATTGTAATTATATCTCCCTTCTTCCACATCTCACTCCAACTTCCCCTCAATCCCTTCCAGGACTTTCCTTGACTGGATGGCGATCATCACATGAGGGGGTGATCCAAAATTCATATATAAATATCTGGGTACTTTGTTGTCCTTAGGATTCAGTTTTCCATCCATCAGGAGAAAGGACTATTAATAAGTGCCCCAGTCAGTTCCTTTCAGATATAGACCTTATTGCTCCAAGAGGGTAAAATTAATCCAATCACCATGTCCAGTACGGACACCAATATCATTCATTTATTCCAACAACCTCAGGAAGCTGCAATGGACAAGAAACAGTCTCAGCTTCCAACTAAATCAAATTATGACTGTATTTATTAGTAGAATCATTCTTGGGCATTAGAACCTCCAAATCTACTGAGCCCATGTTTGCAAGGATAGGAAGAAAAAGTTCTTTATTGGGTTAGCAGGTGTAAGTAACAGTGAGAAGGGCCTTTCCCATCTTCACCCTTCTTTCCTGGACACTTGCATTCTAACGCTGGGGAGGCAGCACCAAATATTGGCTGCTGGTTTAAGACACATAGTGCACCTCAAAGGACAGTACCCAAGTCTCTCAATGTGTTATCTCCCCACTAGTGCCATGGTGGAGTCTTCAGCAGGCCAGTCTGCTGTTCTATCAGTAAAGCTTTTTCACATGTGAATTCTGTGAAGGAGAGTCTGTTGACATACATTCTTCATTATAATGTCATATTTTTTCCCATCAGAATCAATGTTGAGTGTCATATCATGGTGATGAGTAAGCCATTCTGAAAGTATATAGTGTAATAGGTGATACTGTTGCATCAGCTTTCCTTTGTTGAACTAAAATTGATTTTTATTTTTGAAAGAGTTTGCTAAAATGCCTTCTGATAAACATAGATTAATCCAGTTTTTAAATCCATATACTACTTTAATTTTCTTTGCAGTGTGATAGTCTCTTTAAAGTTTATCTTATCTGCTTAGATAAGTTAACCACAGCCCTAGCTGAACGGTTTAACAAGAAAATAATTTTGAGACAGTTAAATGCATAATTCTTTCTAAAAAGTCATACCAGTGAGAGAAAGTCAATATAATTTTAGTACATTTTACTTTAAATTAATTTTTATCACTACCCAGATTATCTTCTACTATTCTCACATGTACTACCTAATTCACCAATTCTCAAATTTATTTACATCAGGAGAAAAAATTGTTTGGAGCTCTGCTACTACCACAAATATTAATATAAATTGATTATCACCTACTTTGTAGTTAGAATTATGTACATTTTTAAAAAATGTACATCCCTAATATAACCACCATTTTATATAAATCCACAAGACCTGGAGTTGACAAAAAAAAATAAAAAAAGAAAACACCACACACACACACACTTTTGCCCAGTTTCTTCTAGTGTTATCCGTTTTCAAAAACGTGTTTCTCTGTTCTCATATGCTAGTGAACTTCAATCAAAATGTTTCTTTCTTGAATTAATATTTTTAACCGTCTATCTGATTCAATATTGACCTTGAGAATTTTAGTAAGATCACTTCAATATGTTTAAGCTATATAATCATTAAATTGAACAAAAGATGGCATTGACCGCTAAAAGACTATTTTCATTGTGTCAATGCTTCGTTGTTCTTTGCTTTCGTGTTGGATGAGAACAAAAAAACTCTGTTACACACACACATTGTATTAGTTAGGGTTCTGTAGGGAATGAATCAACAGGAGTTATCTGTCAATATAAGTCTCTCACGTGACCATGGGCATGCACAAGTCCAGGTTCTGCAGGCAGGCTGCAAACCAGGGGCTCCATTGAAGGTCCTTGATGAGTTTCCAGGAGATGTTGGCTGCCCAAAGTTGAGCTGAGAAATTCTCTCTGAATGCTGAACTCATTTCCCTTTTAAGGCATTCAGTTGATTGGATAAAGTGTCACTCATTACTGATGGCAATCTCCCTGATTGATGTAGATATAATCAGCTGTCTATGCAATAAACTCACTGGTGACTAAAGTCCATAAATGTCCTTGTATTACAATTAGCCCAGTGCTTGCTTGACCAAACAACTGGCCAAGCTGGTAATTGTGTCAGGGCACAATTACCTGACTGAGTTGACACATTAGCCTAACCATCAAAGTCTACCCCTTGTCAACTCGGTAACCATACACATTACCTTAAACCATACTTAGTCTCCAAGTTAAAACTATAAAAGACATGCATACATATATATTTCCACCTAACAATGCTCAACTCTTCTGCGTTCAACCAGAAATGCATTAATTCCCTACAGAACAGGGTGCAAGTCCTTGAGTAATATTCACTCTCAAACTTGACATCCTTAAATATTATGACATGAAACTAATACAACTTTTCATATGATAGGGGAAAAGGTTGGGGAAGAAAACAAAGAAATTCATTTTGTGTACATATAAAATCATACTCATAACGAAACAAGGAAGAAAGATTCATGACTATTACAGTCCTCGTTTCTGTAACTGGTCACATGGTCTAAGTTCATATTTATCACTACCTTCTTCCACTACCCATTTTACTGGACCGAGATCTGATCATCCCCATAATGTTTAAGGATTCTAATTCCATTACAGCACTCCCTACAGTAATATCTGGACTACAGAGAACAGCAACCACAAAGCTCTTCAGGGAAGATGGAGTTAGTCTTACAAATTTATTCCTCACAGTCCTGGTTAAAGGTGTGTCCTCTGGACATTCCTGGGGTGGGTGGGTAGGTCTCAAATGGTAAATCCATTCTAGCATTCCAATCTCTCTAAGCCTTTGAATTCCCTCTTCTACTGTATACCGGGGCAAATCAGGCATCTCAACCTCAGACATGCTAGGCCATCTTTTGGTCCATGTTTCGGTCAATCACCCAAACAAAAAGTTAGAGCCCTTTCTAACCCCTCGAGCTACAGCAATTAATCCAGAATTTCTGCTTAGTGGGCCCATATCAATAAATTCAACCTGATCTAACTTTATATTCCTTCCACCATTATCCCATACCCTTAGTATCCATTCCTACACATATTCCCCTGATTTCTGTCTATATAAGTTGGAAAACTCATGCAGTTCTTTCAGAGTATAGTGTACTTCCTCATGGGTCACACTTTGTATTTCACCTTTGGAGGCTTGTTGTGATTTTAGTCTAGTAATAGGTCTGGAAGACAAGAGGGGTGGTGGGGGTGGGTAAGGAGAAGGATTAGAAATGTCTTGCAAGCTACTGACCTCAGGGCATTCCTTTGCATTTTCTTCTGGTGAGACAGGATTAATCTCTTCAGGTAGGGGTTGGAAGCCAGGTTACTCAGGGCAGACTTGGGGCTGGGCAGTGCATGCTGGAGTTTGGCTGGTACCTGCCTCAGGGGTGGGAGGAGATCCAAATTCCCTGGGGCAGGCCAGAGGCTGGGCAGTGCAGGCTTCAGTTTGGCTGATACCCACCTCAGGGCTGGAAGGAGGTCCGGGCTACTTGGGGCAGGCTGGAGGCTGGGTGATACAAGGTTGACGAGATGTGGTCTCCACAGGGCAGGCCATCACAGATCTGGTAAAGTCTCAGCAGAATTTAGGGTTCCAATGTCCCCACCAATATTATCATCATCCCATATGTCTCCATCCCAATCCTCTGGGTTCCACTCCTTGCAATCAATGCCTCCATTTTAACCGTAGAAACCCTGTGGGGTTGAGATTTAGTTTCCTTTGTAACTCTGCTACTTGTACAATGAGAGTCTGAGTTTGATTCTCAGATATCTCAAGTCTGTGGCTGCAGGAGACAAGATTTTCTTTCAGAACACACATAGAAACTTTCACATCATTCATGTGGTATTTTTAAGTTTCAAATTTAAGCCTTTAGCTCATCTCTTTCTTTTGTAACTGTATCCAGAGTATCTAGGAGGAGCCAGCCAACATCATTATACCTTTTGACTACACAAACCTCTGTTAAGGTGTTGAAAACACTCTCACCCAGATCCTTGCTTCTTATAAGCCTGGAAGTAGGGGAATCCATTGATGATATTTTGCATATCTCTATTGCCAGCTCACGCCATGGACTGTTAGCGACCTCTTCATTATTGGAAAGGGAGTCATTAGTACCCTTGAGTCCAATTAGAGTGGAGAGCGAATTGCAAAACTCCCAGAACCACCTCAGACATCCCATGTTTAAGACTCTGTTCCTCAAAAACCACTCCCGGTACCAAACTTATTAGCCAGTGTTCTCTAGGGAAATAGAATCAACAAGAGATATCTGTCAATAGAATGAGATTTTATAAGAGTCTCTCATGTGACTGTGGGGATGCACAAATCCAGGTTCTGCAGGCAGGCTGCAAACC
>JAQZBX010088972.1:0-12691 GCA_029593785.1 Cabassous unicinctus
TTTTTTTTTAAAGATTCATTTATTTTATTTATTTATCCCCCCCCTTGCTGCTTGTGCTGCTGTGTCCATTCGCTGTGTGTCTTCTCTGTGTCTGCTTATCTCCCCCTTGCTGTGAGGTCTTGCCGCATCAGCCCATGGCGCCGTGGCGCGAGCAGGCCTGCCCTCACAAGGAGGCGCCGGGAAGCGAACCCGGGGCCTCTCATATGGTAAACAGGGGCTCTATCCATTGCGCCACACCCGCTTCCTGCCGTGAGGTTGCTGCATCAGCCCACCGCACCGCTCAGGCCAGTGAGTGGCCTGGAGGCCTCGGGACGCGAACCCGGGCCTCCCATATGGTAAACGGGGGCTCTATCCACTGAGCCACACCCGCTTCCCTGCTGTTTTCTTTTGAAGCCCCTTTTGGTAAAAGTCAAATGTATTCACAACCAGGTCATAAATGCTTTATTATGGACAAACAGAAATGATGCCAGAACTATCATGCAGACAGTCTGCAGTTCTAACAGTACTCCAGCTAAGCGCATACAGGGCTGGAGTTATGGGTCTGGCAACTCTCTCTCCTTTCTTTTAAATACACGATTAAGTTTAAAAGAAACAAAATGATATGTTTCTAGCATTCTACCCATATTAGTACATAAAAGCAGATAGGCTTAGGCATTTGATCTTAGGCTACCTATGAGAACCATTCCCTAGTAGTGTATGTTCACGGAATATTAAGTAATTTTGATTAGTTGCTCGTGATTCAGAAACGAGGCTAAGATGTAGGCACACACAACATTCACAATCTCACGATGTCACGAGATCAGTGTTTTACTTCTCTGTGCAAAACCCTGCAGTAATGTCCTATTTGAATGAGAATAAAAGCCGAGGCCCTAAGTGTTCTGACCCCCGGCTCCCTCTCTAAACTCAGCTTCCCTCTCTCTTGGCCACTAACTCCGTTTCAGCCCTACTGGCCTTGCCTTCCTAAGGACACCAGGTCCACTCTCACCTCGGAACCTTCGTACTTGCTATTCCTCTGTATGGAGAATTCTTCCCTCAAACACATGCTCTGTTTTCCCCTTGTGTTATTTAATATCCTGCTGAAATGTTAGCTTCTCTGAGAGGCTTTCCCTTATCCACCATTTAATATTCCCTACCTACCACTTTCCATCCCTTCTCCTTCTTTAGTCTTCTTCATAGCACTTATTACAACCTCATATTGTATGTATTTTTAAAACTTATCAGTTTGTCTCCCCCCATTAGAACACAACTTCATGAAAACAGAGACTTTGTTTTGTTCACTGCTATATCTTGACATATTGATCAGTGAATAGCTCAAAATGTTTGTAGAATGAATGAATGAATGAATGGAAAGGTGCTATAAAGGCTGAACTTGCAGTTACAATAAAAATTAGTTAAGTATAATCTCACAGGTTTCACCTAGTTGTAGTACAATGATATTGCCAAAGGAAGAGGATATGAAAAAGCACTAAAAGTCAAGCATTTTAGATCATTTAGAGAGGAATCAAGTTTTTAAAGAAAAAATACAGAAACTATTGGGGTTGACTATCAATCACCTGGTCAGATAAAGGAAATGAATAATATATTCAAGGCATTGATCATAAACCTAGTATAGAAGCAAAAAATATTAGAAATGGGAGGCAATAGCTATACAGATAACTTTTCAATCATTTGTCCAGAAGCAAAGCATTTTACAAATATTAAATTTGACTTGCTGTAAATTTCACCACCAGAGAACTTGAGGAAACTGTTTGGTTAACTACTACTCTGTACTTGCTTTTGACTTACAAGGAGGAGCTAGTTAGTGAACTGAAGTGATAGGAAAGCAAGTGATGTCATCTGAGCAATCCTGACAGTGAAAAAGGAGAAAGTAAAGATACTTCAAAAGTATATTATAGACTTTCAGAATGAATAACAACAACAATAAAACTCATTGTTTGCTGTGTGACCACTGTGGGGTCAACACTGTACAAAACATTCTACATTCATAACCTCTATAGTCTTCATAACCCTTCTCCTTTTTAAAAATGTAAGTGAACACCTTTAAGAACTTTCGTAATGTATTCCAGTAAGAAAATTTATACTGGAAACCAACTTAGAAATCATCTTATAGAAGCCATTTTTCTAAAGAAAGGTAGCTGGGGATTCCACAAGTGGAAGTAACTTGCTAGCACTTACCATTCAGAGTATGGGAGATATACAGTCAGAGACTGTGGCACTACCTACAGCTGGGCTGGACAAGGTCTCTGGCTAGATGCCTTGGTGCTGACACTGGGCTCGCTGCACCTTTTACCTTGCTTCTCATTACCTTTCTTTCCAGCCACCCTTTCAGAAGTTTTCAATACCATCTTGAGCTCCCTATACTTTTGCTCTCTGCCCATAATTCAATTTCTACTTCACGAGAAAAGACAGAAAGCAAGCTGGGAAGCACACTCTGTGTTTTCCTACTCTCCACTCCCTACCTCGCTCTTTCTATCTTCTCCACACTTTATTCTTTCCCTCTGGTCTCAGATGGTCTTTACCCTTATCCCAAGCTGACTGTTCTACTCCCTCCAGTGCTACCTTCACAATGATATCCAAGTGAATAAAAATTAGTAATAACACACACCATATATGGTCAAGTCTTTTCTTTACTAAATAAAAACCCTTTGCAATGTTCTGTGTATAATGAAATTTAAACTACATATCCCTAACATATGAGACTTCCCTCCCTCTGCCAACCTCACCAACCTCTCTCCTGACAAGTGCCCTCAGCCCTAACAGTCTTCCAAACCTACCAAGCTGATTCAGCCGTCTGCTCCTTTGGCCACTATTCCCATGACTAGAATGCATGCTTAAGGAAATCTGTTTCATGGTATTCCCAATGCCATCTCTCCCTGAACAATGGGAATTTTCTGCAACATTCTGAGCTGTAGGCAGTGTTTTCCAAAATTATTTAATCACAAACCAAATTTAGCTTGTGCAGAACACAGAGCTAGTAAGTGGTAGAGCTGGGAATTTGTCTTCAAAGTCCAGGCTATTGCCATAAGACTCTCTGCTGTTAAATGTAATGCACAAAATAATAAAAATCTGGTAACATGCTGAATTTACAGTTCAGGGTTTCTCCTTTCTAGCCAATAATTTTCCATTTCTTTAATTCTCCTTTAGAGGACACAATAAAATTCTTGCTTAATTTCCTTTATACTCTGTATAAAACATCACTACATTATTAAATAGTTTAAAAATAATTTGAAGGCTATAAGGATTTTCAGACATGGCACGAAAAGTTTGCTAGCTTGCTGTAGTATATGATCAAAGAATTCAGAGGGATGCCTTTTATCTGAGAATATCAAAGGCCACTAACTAAAAAAAGACACAGAGTTCCTATTACACTGAGGAGAAAAAGCTGAGTCCATTGAAATATAATACAAGAATGTTGGCATACAGGTAATTCACAGATATTATTACCTTTGCTACTTGAAATTGAATCAATCTGGATTCTCTCCAAGAGTTATTCTTTTAAAAGTGCAATGCACTCAATTCATTTTCTACAGTGGACATGTTTTTCCTCAGTATTCTCCCATACTTTATCCTCACCCTATATTAACACACACAGACGTGAAAAAATTCACAGATTCAAATCATACCTCCATATATTTCTCTGTGGCGAAAAACAATCTATACTGTAAAAGAGTCAGTATTTATCATTAACCTGTCTGTAATATTAATTTAAATTAACTGAATTATATTTCCACATTGTCACAAGTCTCTAATCATTCTGATGGCAGAAGGACAGTTCCAAAATCTAGTCAATGAAGTAAACTGGTGTCTTCTGCTAAGGTCCACTTTCTGCCCAAAATAGACATGATCATGTTATTTCACTTGTTTTGTCAATATCATAGACAATAACAATCCCTTTTCAAAATGTTTATCTCAAGTCTCTCATACAAAATATAAACAAAAGAACCACCTTTATCCCTAAGATGGATCAAAAGCAGCATTATTATTGAAATACATTAAGAGTTAAACCACTTCATCATATCAAAAAGATAAAGCCTTAAGGAATTTTTTAAGCAAGCGCAGCTCAACAAAATGCTCCTTTTGAGCTGGATATGAAATAAAGATCTGAGCTAGAAAAGGTGAATCTGACTTATGAATTAATGATTCCTTAAATTAAATGTATATTTTTAAATATTTCAAGGTAAGTATTCCCATTTATAATTTGGACATTTATAGTTCCTCAATATTTCTTTTTCATTTAGAATTTCTAAACATTTAACTCAGTTGCCCTGGCCAGGGTGTTTATTAATTTATTAAATGTCTTAATAGTGAAAGCTAATTTATCTTTCTAAACACAGGAATTTCAACCACCATGGAAAGAAACATTACCATAACTTATATCTTTATACTTACAAAATCATAGATCTCTTGATATCCTTTACATAAAGCAGAATTGGTAATTCAGTTTTGCTGACTGAATGAGCAACTAAATTGGCATAAACATTTTACAGGTAGTGAGTCAGCAGCTGGACTGGGATTTTGATAGTGCTTTAAACGGTACCAAGGAGCCTGGTGCTGGGGCATGTCTTTTATCTCAAATGGTAACTGCACCATCAGACCATGAAAGAACATGGAATGGAAGACTCTACAGCAAGGGTGGAAAGTTTTCACAAAGGTGTCACTGTGACTGTTTAAACATCATATACTTAATTGTTAATAAGGATAAAACTAGTGACTCTCCCAGTATATCCTCTTACCAACTTAGAAAAATAAAAATAAATAAATAAAATAAATAAATAAATAAATAAAAAGGAAGCATAATGTATTCAGACTTTTTTTTTTTTTTTTTAAAAACAACTTTTTAGACTGTGGCTAAAAAGCGTAGTCTAGGGATGTAAATGTCAATTGAAAGAAAGCTAGAGAATAATCTAGGGACTGAATAATAGTGAACCCAGAGGTGGATGAGAATTGTGGTTGATGGTACAGATGTAAGCGTGTCCTTCTGTGAGCTAGAGCGATGCACGTCACTATTGCAGGGTGTGGGAATGTGGAGAAGCATGGGAAAAATACAACTGGTGTGACCTATGGATTGTGGTTAACAGCAATACTAAAATATTCTTGCATCAATGCCAAAGATGCACTGTGTTGATATGGGGGTGGGTATGGAAAAAGTGTGCCAAATGTATGCTATAGACCATGGTTGGTGGTAATAGTCTGATGATATTATCTCATAATCTGTAACAAATATTCCACCAGGGTGTGGTGTGTTGGAGAAGGAGTGTTGTTTGGGAATTCTACACATGAGCTTGATTATTTTGTAAGTCACAACTCTGAATTAAAAATATATTTAAGAAAATAGGGTGGGTTGGGGGAAAAAAACACCAAATTTAAGATATGGACTATAGCGAGCAGTAATATTTTGCGATGCTATTGCACAGTTTGTAACAAATGTTTCACAAAATGCAAGGTGTTGGGGGAGGGGTGATGTATAGGACCACTGTATGATGTATGCATGTTTATTTTGTAAGTTCACAACTTTTATTATACACTTATTGTTTATGTATGTTCATGTATGAATGATACACTTCAATAAAAAAATTTTAATTGGCATAGGATTAAGAGAAAAAAAAACAACTTATAGCAATGGTTCTTATTTCCTTTACTAGTATACCACATTAAATAAATTTAAATTTTTAAAATTTGTCTTTTGTTGCTTTTGTTGGGGTTTTCTGTTGTATTTTTAAAAGCAATTTTAGGGGAGTGGGTATAGCTCAGTGGTTGACTCAGTTCAATGACCAGTTCCTCCTTAAAAAAAAAAAAAAGTAATTTAAAAAAATTGATTTTAGGAAATTGTGACTTTTGAAAATGCTGCGTTTATATCTTTGAAACCATAAGCACATATAAAATAAACTATTAAATTCTTAAAAATGATTTAAAACAAAAATTAGATCAAATTAAACTATGAATAATTATCACATTTATTGAGACCTTAGAATGTGTGAGGCACTATCTATCTTTATATGCACCGCATCATTTAATCCATTGAGTAGCACCAGTAACTAGAAAAATCCATGTATCATACCAGGTAAGCAGAATAGCTTTGGGTTTACATACTTTCCTAAATTATACACCTAAGTGTTAGAAGCCATTGCTTTTAGATATATTACCAATATACCAAGATTAAAAACCAATGCATGTATTAGCCAGAAAATGAGAAAAGGAATTTTCATCCTCTAGCTTGTATAACTAAAAAGTTAGCATTTGAAATCACATAATAATTTAACCTCTGGAGAAGGAGAAATATTTGCCAAAACCATAAGGTCAGTAACAGAACAAAAACAATGACAATGTTTTGTAGTTGCTGTTTGTTGTGAAATTTCTTGGCCTTTACTTGTGTTTCTAACACTAAGTATTCGGTATTAAAAATTCAAATTAAACAAATGTATTCCTTTGTACCTAGGCTGACATGATTTTCTCTAATCAATAGTTGAGAATGGAGCACAGCAAACCCAAGCCTAATATTTTCATTCTCCAAACATTTATCCAACCCTGACAAAGTATCAAGTTTAGTGGCAAAATTAGACTTTACACCTTAAGTGGCTGGTGATGGCATTATCAGTAGTACTTCCAAGATGAATCTCATTAGATCATATTCTTGACAATGGCTAACTTACTGAGAGTTCCCAATGTGCAAAATTCTGTAGTGAGGTGTTTCTATGATCACCTCATTTAAACATCACAATAACCCTCTTATCCATGTACAGCTCTTATTCCATTTGTTTCCCTTTGATCTGGAACCAGGCATCTTTCTGCAAAAGCTACTCCCAGGCATTCTTGACTCCCAGCCTGAGTCGGGCATCCGAGAGGCCAATCTTCTGCCAGGCATCAAACCTCTGCTGGAGGTGGCTATGCGGGTTGACTGGCTAAAATCGCTCGGCTGCATCCCAACCTGGGTTAGCACACCTCCAATTCCTGGTCTGGCACTGAGTCACCTGTTCGCCGCCGCCCTGTGCTTCCAGGTAAGCTTGTCCAGGGATATGTCCCCCATCTTGCACCTCCGAGGGAGCCAAGAAGCAGCTCACATTTCCCCCGTCCTCAAGCCTGCCCCTTCGGCAGCTTTGGAGCAACTACCTGCTTCCTACATTTCTTTTTAAGTGTTTATTTAAAGTTATTGTTTTTTTTAAATTCATCTATTCATTTTTCCACTCAATAAGCACTGAGAGGCATCAATGATTAAACAGATGTAAAATACTATTTTTAATACTTGGAAAATACTGAGTCTAATCTAAGAGGAGCAGAGGTCTTCCTAGGACTTGATAAAGAATAGATAAGAATAATTAGAAATAAGCAACACAATTGTTTATAAGCAATGTAACACATCCATGATGGTTCTGGATAATTGAAAAGGATTTTTCTTTTCATGAGTTTGAGTTATCTTTAAAAATCGTCCATTCAGACTCTGATTGGATGATCATTTTAGTGTAATAGGTCCCAAATGAAGACATTTTACTTTATTAGATTGTAGAATGTTAAGAGGCTATCTATAATTTAAAGTAAGAATGTAGGCAATTGTTACCCCAGATGTGACAGAAAATGAAATGGATACATGTAACTTAAGATTTAATTCTACTAGAAAGAGTTTTCTCCATCATGTAGTACATATACAACATTATCTCCAGATCAATCAGATCAATCAATCAGCAAATATTTATGATAGCCTACCATGGGGCAGGCACAGTATCAAACACTGGAGAGAGAGGCAAAGAGAGACTGATGCAGTCCCTAAAAGAAAGAAACCTACAGTCTAGAAGGGAACGCATATACTGAATAGGCCACTGAAATGCTTGATTACAAGTAAATTCAAGTCTTAGTCTTATCAAATGGAAGCATGCAAAGTGACATTTAAGTTGTAATCTAATAGGTGAGGAGGTTTGAGCTACAGCATAGAGAGTAAAAGAAAAGGACTCAGAGGAGGCTAGAGAGGAAAGCAGCCCTCTGAGCATTGGGGTCTGTGGGAAGGAGTTTGGATTTTATCCAAAGGGCAAAGAGAAGCAATTAAAGGATTTTGTGCAGTGACAGTGGACTGACTTGTATGTGCAGAAACTATGTGTGTGGGTCTGAATGAGGCAGGCATTATGTGAAAGAATTCCAGCTTCTACTTAACATGAAACCTAAACAAAGCATGATATTGTACCAAATAAGGAAGATCTCGTTAAGTTCAACTGTTAGCAAGAAATAAAATATCACATTTGTTTCATCCTTTTTTCCATAATATTCATTTCAATAGCACACATACAGCTCAAGATTTCTGAGGCTATAATATATTATAATTGGCAAAACCAAACTGCTTATCAGGCACATAGAACATAAAATTGCAGTCATCCTTCTGAACTTGTTTGTTTAGCTCCTAAAAGATCTCGAACAAAGAGTAAGGTCAACAGAGAGGGTGTCAAAACATCAACAGAGAGAGATCTTGTCAGGGCTTAATTAGTGTTACCAATTAGAAAAACAAAGGACGGATCCTATTAGCACTCAAATAGGCATTTTCCTTAATTAGGAAGACTGAACAGCACCCAGATCTTATCTAGCTAACAAAAAGAAATTTTTTACTTTTATCATAAGCTCTTCCTGGTGGGCTTAAGTCCTAAACACAAGTAGCATGAAAATCATGCCCTCAGAACCACTCTAAAGAAAACCTCTGTGTGCTCAGACAATATCACCAAGTTAACATTGGAGCCCATTTTTTTTTTTCAGGAGGTACCAGAGATCGAACCTGGAACCTTGTACATAGGAAGCAGGCGCTCAACCACTTGAGCTACATCTGCTCCTCTCATTTTTAATAAACTGATCTGGACATATGCAAGGACATATGCTGCTCTTTGATAAAAGTTATAAGCCCAGGGCCATTTTAAAGAGAGGGAAAATTTTGCAGGTGACAAAGAGTAAACTCTCTCCTTAACAATGGAACCAACTTAATTTATTATTATGAAATACACTGTTTATTGTATACTTCATCCCGCTCATGAAAGCTGCCTTCCAGTTTTGAAAAGGAAATAATTCTTTCCTCTTCTCCAAATCATTTCTTGGTCAGTATGTTTCAAGAACTGTGAATAGTCTATTATTTAATAAGAAAAAGTTCTCCATGTTGAAATAATGTTTACTGTTCTGTTTAAATTTCACGGAATCTACCAATGAGAAAACAAGATTATTTCAAACCCTAGGTAATGTACCCAGGAACATTATTCTCAATAACAAATTTACAAACAGTATCAAAACTTAAATTAATCCTGACAATAAAGCAGCATGTAGCTTATTCCACACAGGAATTCGGAACTGGTGCTATTCCCAGGCTTGTGGGTGGAGTAGATAAGATAAACATACTCTAAAGTTATGCCATGGGGCAATAAAAATATTTTCAACATATTTAAAAGTCATATGACCTTCTAGCAGTAACATTTAAACTCCACATTATCACAGAGATAATATAGAGTGAAGGGATTTCAGATATTGCTGGTCAGAGCCCATTCCCAACTTACCTGATTGTCATGACATCAGTATGTCAAGAAACCAAGTATCCCCCAGTATGAGGTCATTCCAGAGGTCATGCTTATGCAGGTCTCAGCCAGTATGGCTTGGTTTCTTCCCCTCAATGAGAGATTCTCCAAATACCCATGGTACTGCTATTTTATCAATTTTAAATGCATTACATTTTTTCCCACTTGGCACTGAGTTTAGCAAATGTAAATCTGCTTCAGAACCTATTCATTCCCAGAAGAAATAATCTGAGATTTAATTTGACTTGCTATGTTAAAACAAACAAACAAAGCCTCCCTAACCTCTAAGCAGAGAACTAAAGCTCATGCTTTCATCTTGATTAGTCCGATTCCCAGCAGTGCTTTGTCATCCAGCTGATATTCAATAAATGGTTAATGAATTGAATGAATCATAAAGGAGTGGATGAACAAATGAATGAATGAGCAGATTCATACATGCTGAGCATCTTTATTGGGTTCTTTTTCCCATAAAGAGTTAAAGAAGGTCTTTTCGCATCTGAGTCCTCAGTCTACTTCCATGAAGAGAAGAGGGACTTCCTGCTTTTGTGGCCCCATCCACCATCTTCCTTCTGGGAAAGGTGGGCTCTCCAAGATCAAGGAGGTAGCATTGGCTCACAGGATGAATCCCCTTTAAAGGTAAATCTTTGTTCAGCCAGGAGAAGATAGCTCCTTTCTCCTGGGAACAGATCCATTTGGCCCTAGGCTTCCAAGAGAAGGGATAATTACATGACTAATATAAGGAATTGTTAAGCTTAAATGATTCCTTTGTTGTAAGTTCCCACTTTGGGAAGTGCATAACTACCTCTGTGTGCTAAATGTCTCATTATTACTTCAGGGTATATTAGATGAATTTTTATTTTAACTTGAAATAGATTTCATTCTTAAAGCAGGAAATACCTTTTAACTCAAAATTAAATGTGATGAAGTAAATGTTGAGGGGAAAAATATCAAATTCATCAGAAAATACTAATACTAATATGAACACAACGAATGGAGCAGCTAACACTGACTGAGCTCTTACCACATGCTGGACCCTGTGCTGGACACTCACACCACACCACGACGTAGGCAGGTACCATTAGGACACCCATTTAGAGATGAGGAAAACAGTTCAAGGTCAAACAGCTCATGGAAGTCGGCCTGAGGCTTCAGACCCAGGCAATCTGGTTCTAGGACCTGCTCTCTTATTCCACTACGGCCCTTAATATGAAAATGTGAAAGCTGGAAGGACTATCAAAGATAAGCAATTACTGAATGACTCGAATGGTTCTTTTCAGCATGTGGTCAATCACTCTGTCTTAATTCAATTATTACCTGTATCAAAAAATATCAATAATTGAAGTAATATATTAGGTCTGTAACTAATATGGAGCTGGAGGACATTTCAACTCCTGTGGACTGTACAACCTCCCAGGTCCCCAGGCCAAGGCAAAGGGTGGGAAGCAAGGCAGGCACAACAGAGATTTAAAAGAGAATCAAATGTGAAAGCTACCCTGAAGGAGATTTGGACAAAGGCACAGAGATAGGAAAATGTATGGCATACTCCAAGGACAAAGAACTAACCAATTTTTCTAGATTTGTAAGCTTTATGAAGGAGAATAGAAGGAGACATGTGGGTATGGGCCAAACTGTGGGAGGCCTGAAACCAGCTTCATTAAGGCCTTTGAATGGATTTCTAAAACTAATGGTGAGTCACTGCAGGTTTTTAAACAGGGGATGGGGAATGCAAAATGGTATTTTAACAAAATCAATCTAGCAGATTTTAAAAAATGAATTAGAAGGGAAAGAGACAAACTGCAGGCAAAAGAGGCAGGAAATACCACAGCCCCTAAGCAATCACAGATTTAACATTCACAATTTCAACTTTTCCCAAGCGACCGCCAAATGTTCTCATTTCTAATTTTTCTAGGGCACAGAGTTATGAAGTCTGCTTGTGAAAGCAAGTCGTTAGCTAGCACCATGCTTCTGCTTCTCAATAAGGTTTTGTTTTATTCCGTGTTGTTTCCCTAGACCAGGGTCCTGTACGCAGTATATCTCACTAAGTGATGAAAAATGTTTCTTTATGCAAAGTGCTCCCAGTCAACTACAACTACAGGTGTAGAAATAAAGAATCAACAATGAGTTACTGAAAAGTAATGAGATTGGTGAATTTAATTGTGAAAGTTCTACAACTCATCCCTTAAGAATGCCAAAGCATTTTGTGCTTGCCACATTCCAGGTATTTATGTCAAGAAGAAGGCAACAGAAATAGTTAAGGGAAAAAACGGCTACAGAAAGACATTAGAAAGGAATGGTAGGACTTAGTGGCTGATTAGAGAGGAAGATGAGGGAAGAGAACAAATCAAGACTCTAAAACAGGGGTTCTTAACAAAGTGTCTGTGAGCTTGAATTAAAAAAAAAAATTCTTGTGGGGATATGTTGGTGCAGGTGTGATTTATTTATTAAATAACACAGTATTGTGTGGACTTCGTCAGAGGTCCGTGGTTTTCACCTGACTGGCAAAGGGGTCCATGGAGCAAAAAAGGTTAAGAACCCCTACTCTAAAATTTCAAGCCTGTGGAGAGAGAACATGAGAGCGTCTTGAATAGAAATAAGAGATCCTAAGGGAACCTAGCACCAAGGAATAGGTGACTCATTTGGTTTCTATGCCTATTGAATGAAATAGTTTAAAGGCTGGTTTAAGTGAATTCTTGTCTGGAAGAAAAGAAGTGACTTGGATAATTTTTTAGTTCTTTTAAACCTGTCGAGGAGGATTTGAAGTTTATTCAACATGATTTTCTTCTGCTTTAAATGTTGCATAATTGGGACGCTCTAACTCCTTGATTTTCAGATAAAAACTGTATAGTAGTTCTACCTCTTTACCAATTTCAAAAATGCTTTATGAATCCCAAATAGTTCCCTGACATGGCAAGTTTTTCATTACTACTTTCCAGATAGCTCCATTTTAAATGACTATGGAAGAACTACCGGTGCTTAAACAATTGTACATTTAAAAAACAATGTCATATTGATACATATCATAATTGAGAGACAGGCCACTGGTGTAATAACTTTACTATGTTTAAATTTTGTCTTTGTAGGGAAAGCTTCAGAATGACAGACATTTGTGAAATAATTATGTATTTATTATTTTTGATATGTATCAAAGGAAGGGAAAGGAA
>JAQZBX010088973.1:0-12319 GCA_029593785.1 Cabassous unicinctus
GGGCCGCCAAAGACCATGCTTGTAACCAATGCTGCTAGAATTTTGTACAAGGGGAGTTTGGCCTTGGGGTGAGTGGCTGCCCAAGCTCTCATGGCCATTTGGGGCTGTCAGAGACGTGGGGATGAACAGCCGAATTCCGGAGCCTTCTCCTGCACCTCCCTTCCCTAAGGCTGAGTCATGGGTAGTGTCTGGCTGGCACACCCATTTCAGTCAATGAGAGCCAAACACACTTTCTTTCATGGAAATAAATGATCCTCCACGGCAGTGGCTGACCTTGTCCAGCTGAATTGGCCACTTGTTTGGCTGAACTGGTGCCGTGACTCTCCTTCCGGTTCAATGAGCAGGGCTGTCTGCCTGAACCAGAGGCTGGCAGGTCTGAAGTGACATTCAGACTGACCCAGTTAGTCTGAAACCCAGCCTTCACACCTGAGGGGGAGCGGCAGTCACCATGTCCTATCGTCACAAGGGATGGGAGGCTCAGCTTCAATTTTTTTAAAACAAATCAATTTTATTGATGCATATTAATTAAGCATACAATTCATCCGAAGTGTACAATCAATGGTACATTTCACATAGGGCATAGTTGTGCATTCACCACTTCAATCACTATTAGAGCATTTTTTGTTATTTCAATAATAATAATAATAAACAAAAACCAGACAAACAAACAAACAAGAAAATTCCTCACCTCTCAGTCTCTCTATGCTTCTCCC
The DNA here is from genome assembly GCA_029593785.1 of Cabassous unicinctus. Lineage (NCBI taxonomy): Eukaryota > Metazoa > Chordata > Mammalia > Cingulata > Chlamyphoridae > Cabassous > Cabassous unicinctus. The sequence continues at coordinate 714 of JAQZBX010088973.1, forward strand.
ACTGTACATAGCTGCTGTTTCTGGCTATTCTATTCAAAGCATATAATCAATGACTTTTAGTATAATCACAATGTTGTACATTCATCATCTCAAAAATTTTAGAACAATTTCATTACTCCAAAAAGAAAGACTCCACACCCCTTAGCATTCCTTCCTCAAACCTACATAACCATTCATTTCATCTTTATAAATTGATTTATATTTACATTTTATATAAATGGAATCATACAATATGTAGTATTCTGTGTCTGGTCTCCCTCACTTAGTATAATGGTTTTTTTTTTGTCTGATCTTAACATTGTGTAGTATTAACTCACATTTGTTCAGCTTCAAAGAAAAATGGTCTTATATATGCAATTCTACCCATAGTCATATTTCACATAATATACTTATATTTCACATAATATATTTAGTTCATAATAGGGCAATCATATAGTATTTGTCCTTTTGTGTCTGGCTTTCTGCCTCACTCTTAAAAGGGCAGGGCTCATGTCTCCAGGATAATAAACCCCAGCGCTACAGACCTCTGAAGTTAATGGAGATCTCTTTAAAGAGAGAGTCCACTGTTTTCCCTCTGAGTAACTGCCCTTTTCTACAGACTAGATGGAACTGTCAATCAAGTGGCCCTGCCCAATCCTAGTTAAGGGTGGGTCTAGGGCCCAAACTCAGCCAATCAGACTCTCTCCTGGGCCTTTGGATCTTACAACTCTGACACAAGTTCTAAATAATGTTTGAAGCTGCCTGGTTCATCCCTAGACCTATTTCAATTCTTGTCTTTTCTGAAGCCAGGCTTTTTATCTTTTCCTTTGATTTTTTTTTTTTTAGGTCAGATTTGTTGAGATATCATTTACATATAGTAAAATCCCCCCATTTTAGTTGTACAGTTCAATGAGTTGACAAACATATACAGTTGTGTAACTATACCATGATTGTGATATAGAACATTCCCATCACCCCTCCCCCCACTCCCCCAGAATTCCCTCGTGCCCTTTTGCAGGCATTTCCTTCCCCCAACCCTTTGCCCTGGCACCTCTGATGTGGTTTCTGTTCATATAGTTTTGCCTTTTCTAGAATGTCATATAAATAAAATCATACAGGTCTTTTGAGTCTGCCTTCCTTCACTTAGCATAATGCATTTGAAATTCATCCATGTTGCAGCAGTATTAGGAGTTAATTCCTTTTTATGGCTGAGTAATATTCCATTGACTGACTCTACATAATTTATTGATATGGTCACCAATTGAAGGACATTTGGATTGTTCTGGGCGATTATAAATGGAGTTGCTATAAACTTCACATAGAGGTCTTCGTGTGGACATGTATTCTCATCTCTGTTGGGTAAATCCGTCAGCCACCCTTCTGTCTTTCCAAATGATCTTTTTAGTGTTAAGCTGGCCAGAGTCTGGGCATGTTGCCTGTAATTAAAGATCTGAATGGATACACCTACATTTCCCCTAGTTCATTCTCCCAACAACTCTCTGGGTCGTTAGGGATTATTGTCCTCATTCTACCAAGGAAACCAAGGCTCAGAAAGCCTAAATAATCTGCTCCAGACCACATAGTGGGACCTTGGATCTGAATCAATGTTTCCCCACAGCTTCCTTTTTAAATTCCTAGTAACCCTGCAGGGAGGCAGGCAGCAGTGAGGGTTCTACCACACGATTACTGAATACTTACGGGCCTCATTTTCCCTATTGTGAAATGGCCAGGCTGGACTAACTAATGCATTTCTAACACCATTTGGGGTTCGATGAGTCAGTGGTTTTGACCTGCTGGACTGTTAGGAAAGGAGTCATCAAGGCCTTTTCCTCTGATAAGGAATTCCAGGGAAATGGAGCTGGGGATGGGGGAAAGGAAATTCCAGCTCTCACCCCACATCCACCCCACAGGCAGCCTCCTGAGCCTGCACTCGGAGTGCTTGACCCCTAGAGAGCAAATTTGCACTCCCTGCCGCTCAGGACTGAAAGACAAGTGCACCTATCACATAGGATTAACATCACCCCTGTCGCTGAGACTCTTCTAAGGGACACAGTCCCTTCTCTTGGCTGATATTTTCAGAATGTTCAGATTTCTAAACAATCCTGACAGGTTGGGTTTGTGTGTGTGTGTTAAGCTTTTTAAAATAAAAAGAATCACTCTGTGCATGTCCTGAGGGCTCAATAGATTAACCCTGGCCCTTCCTGAGTGGCAGTCGGACTGTTGACACGTGCTGGGGGAGGGAGAGGTGGATAGAGGGAAGTGGCTGTAGTCTCGGCTCTGACCAGGAGAAGTCCTGCACCGGGATCCTCCTTCTGCCCAGGTGAGCGCACTGCTTGGTGCTCCCGGTGGCGGGGGCAGAGGGCTTAGCAGGCAGCCGGAGACAGAGCAGACCCAGGGCTTCGAGGTCGACAGCCCCCCTAGCTGTGCAACCTTTTGCAAGTATCTTCATGCCTCTGTACCTCAGTTTCCTGTCCAAATGATGGGGGGTATGCAAGTACCTACTTCGCAGGGTTCAGAATAAGTGAGTTACTGCAGGGCCTAGCACTGGCACAGAGGAAAGCCGCACAAATGTTGGCTGATTTTAGTGCTCTTATTATTTTCAGGGACTTGGAGGACTCCATTCCATTTGCACCTTCAGTCCGCCCTAGGGGTGTGTGAGAAGGCTGCTGACGTCATTTCCCATATCCCAGGCTCTGCTCTGCGTGGAGAATTCTGCACTCTACTGCTTTTTGTTTATTTTCTGCCCCATGTTGTCCCACAGAGACACTAAGTTGCCAGTCTCTCAGGCAGTTCTTTGCGTGACAAATGGCCCCATCACCCAATTTCCAGAAGAGAAGAGTGAGGCTCAGAGAGAGCAAAGAACTTACCCGCAGTCGCTGGGTAGAAGTTCTGGAGCTGGGATGGGCCCTGGGGTTGTCAGGGTGGCTTCACACTCCGTCTGGCCCTTCCCTGTTGGTTCCGAGGACCCCATGCTCTGACACATCCTGCCAGCAACTGCCCCTGCCGAAATCTGCACACCACCTCCACTCCCTATCCTCCAAGCCCACCCTGTCGTGGCTGCCATCTGGCAGCCCTGGGAAAAGTGCAACTTTCCAGACCAGCACCTCCAGCAGCTCACCGGGACTCAGGTAGGACATCCACTGGGGCACCCCAAGGAGGCCTCCCACTCTGGGCACTTGGCCTTCATCAATCCTCCCTCCCAGCCCCATGGGGAGCAGCAGACCCCAGCTCGGCTACCTCCAATGGCTTTGTGTTAAGGACTCACAATGGCCCACCCTTTAACAGATGGGGAGACTGAGGCACTTGCCCAAGACCAGTCCTGCCTGGCTGCAAAACTGATGCTTTTTGCAGAATGCCTTTCCGCTGTCAAGGGGACCAGTTTTTCCTTGGGGTAGGAGTAAGCAAGTGGGGGAGAACAGGGAGGAGGCTGGTGCTGGTGCTGGTGTCCAGGAGATGTGACCTAAGACCTCAACGGCTGTGTAGGTGAAAGTGTTACAGACCTCACATTGAGGGACTCCTCATGGTGTCAAGGGGCAGCCTGGAGAGGGACAGATCCTCCCCTCCCCCCAGCTCCCACTGAGCCTCTGCCAGGCTGAGCACAGCTGGTGGCAGTGATGTCAGGCCTGGCTCACTGGTTTGCAGACTTGAAGGAACTCCGGCTCCAGAGCCTGATGGTTGCGTGGGAGGGGCAGGACAGAGTCACCAAGCCAGCCCTTCAAGGCCTTTGCATGACCTAACCTTGGCCCAGCCTTGGCCAGGCACTCAAGATTGGCACTTGGGAATGGTCACTCACCTTTGGCACTTGGCCAGTTTCCGACGGGAGAAGCATTACTGTGCTAGGGTCAGGATTGTCTTAGAAGCTCAGCTCTACCCCCAGGTGAGAAAGACCCAGAAGCCCCCCAGGCAGCAAATGGGGGTGCACTCACCTGGTCACCAGTCGTGGCTTGGTACCTCCTCTGGGCCCAGCCCTGGGACAGGCCCTGTGGGAGGCAGAGAAATGAAGTGGGCATGTTTTCTTTCTGTGACTTTAACTGAAATAGCTGTGGTTTTTCCCGTAATTATTATTAAGGCATATTCACTGTTCAAAATTTAGAAAATTACACAAGAGCCAAAAGAAGAAAGTAAAAATCACTCTACATATCACCAGAGAAGACAACTGTTAGCATTTTGTTGTATTTAATTTAGTATTGATAGATCATATTTAAGTATTTATGTATATATATATAGTTTATAGGCATATATATTTAATTTCTAAAAATGAAATCACTCAATCATCCAACAAATGTTTATTGAGCACCCCCTGGCCAAGCGTGGGCCAGGCAGTGGCGATGCACAGGTAGATGAAGCAGATGTGCTTCCTGCCTCCACGAAAGACACCTGTAAGTAATTTTTCATCACCTGCCTTTTTTCGATGTGTGGTTAGCATCTTTTGAAGTCACAAAATATATTTCTACGACATTTTTCATGATTGTCTAGAATTTCATGACATAGGTGAACTCTAACTTATCAAACACCTTTTGCCGCACATCGAGGTTGCTTCCCTTTTTTTTTTTTTTCACTTTTGCAAATAGTGGTCGTCCCTGTAGCTCTGGGTGCATATCGTGGCTGACTCATTCAACATCCATTTCCACCTCCTTCTATGTGCCTTCCTGGACTGAAGGGGGGAGATTGCATTTCCCATCTTCCCTTGCGGCTAGGACTTTGGAGAACAATTAGGTCATTCCTATTAAATGCACTTGTGTGAGATTTTGAAGGCAAATAAGGTGGAGGTCGTCATCTCACTGGTTTTGCTGCTTCTATAGAGTGGCCTATTCTGGCCATTTCATATGAGTGAAATTATACAATGTGTGGTTGCTTGACATGGCAATGTACGATGGTTCCACATGTCTTCACACCCACGCCAACACTTATTATTTGTTTTTCTGATTATAGCCATGCTAGTGGGCGTGAAGTGGTAATATGTCCTAGTGGTTTTCACTTGTATTTTCCTATTGACTAATGATGTTGAGTATCTTTTCATGTGCCTATTGGCGATTTGTAAACCTTCTTTGGAGAGATGTCTATTCAGATCCATTGACCTTTTTAAAATTGGGTTATTTATCCTTATTACTGAGTTGTCAGAGTTCTTTATATATTCTGGATACAAGTCTCTTATCAGATACATGATTTGCAAATATTTTTTTCCGTTCTGTGAATTATCTTTTTACTTTCTTGAATCTGTCCATTGAAACACAAATATTTTAAATTCTGATTAAGTCCAGTTTATCTATTTTTTTCTTTTGTCCCTTGTGCTTTTGGTGTTGTCTCTAAGAGTCCATTGCCTAACCCAGAGCTACCGAGATGTAATTCTATGCTTTCTTCTAAGAGTTTTATCGTTTTTTCTCTTACATTTATGGCTGTTCTCCACTTCGAGCTGATTTTTGTGTATGGTGTGAGGAAAGGCTCAACTTCATTCTTCTGCATGTGCAGTATTTGTTGTAAAAACCATTCTTTCCCTTTTGAATTGTCTTGACACCTTTGTCAAAAATTAATTGATATAAATGTGAGGGTTTATTTCTAGTATCACACTGTCTTGATTACTACAGCTTTGTAGAAAGTTTTGAATTTGAGGAGTGCGACTCTTCAAACTTTATTCTTCTTTTTGAAATTGTTTTGGCTATTCTGTAACCCTCTCATTTCCATATGAATTCTAGAGTCAGCTTGTAGATTTCTGCAAAAAAAATCCAGCTGGGATTTTGGTAGAGATTGTAGTGAATCATCCATATATCAATTTGGGGGGTATTGCCATCTTATCAATATTGAGTCTTCATGATCATCCAAGCCTTGCACTAGGAAGCATGAAGTGGGCTGTGGGGTTTTTTGTAGATGCCCTTTATCAGGTTGAGGATTCACCCACCTTTTAAGGTTTGGGTTTCTTGTGTGAATTGTGAATATTTCAAGCCCCTTTGACGTGTCAGATCAAGAAACAGGACCTGGCCACCAACCTGGAAGGCCCCTTTGCACTTCTAACCAATCATTAACTACCCAAAGGTAACCACTCTTGTGACTTCTAATAGCATTGATTAGTTGTACTGGTTTTAGAACTTTACGTAAATAGAATCATTCAGTAATACTCTTTTGTGCTGGTTTCTTTCATGCGATGGTCAAGTTCATGTGAGATTCATTTGTATTGTTGTGTGTAGCTGTAAAGAGCTCATTCTTCTTGTTGTGGAGAATTCGTTTGTGTGACTACACTTAGTTTATGTGTCCATTCAGCTGTTGATGGGTATTTGTGTCATTTCCAGTTTGGGATTATTACAAATGGTGTCTTTGAGAACATTCTTGTGCATGTCCTTTGGTGAACATGTGCACATGTTGTAGTTGGGTATAAACCTAAAAGTGCAATTGCCAAAACTGCTGTTTTATATCAAATATCTTTATGCTTCTTTTCATTTTAATTTTCTGAAATTAAATTCATGGATAATAATTTACTGATACACTTATATCTCTATACAATGCTCAGTGTGTAATGTAAAGGAAGTAAAACAAGGAAGTACTTTATAATAAAATACTGTGTAATTCAATATTCTTAAGGCATAATGAAGACGTCAGAGCCATAACTACCCATAATTAATAAGTTTGGATTCCAGAGATGTAAGCAGATCAGAATCCATTACACATGAGAAGTTCAGGAAAATGAGAGGGTGGAAGGTGTGGGTGGAAACAAACATAAAAGCTGCTCTTAGGGCAAGACATAACCGACTGGACTTATTTGTATATGATAAGAGAAAGAAAGAACAACTTTAACTGAAGTCAGACATATTGCAGTTTATCAAGTGGAAAGAATGAGGAAATGTGGCATTTTCATAAGTGAGGTGGGCCTCAGAGTGTAGTGATAAATAATGCTCATTTTATGACACAAGGGAGTGATGCAGTCACACAGAAAAATGCACCATCCTTGAAACCCACTGCTCAACAGAGGGGTGCATTCAGCCTGTGGCACTTAGACAGTCTTTTGTCTAAGCAAACAGGACCAGAGGATGAATCATAAAAGGAAGCTTCACAGCCAACGGCATGGAGAAATCCTGTGTGCGCCTATGGGGACCACTTCTGAGTGAGATTGAAAAACAACAGGCAACTCTAAAAGAAATCACTTCAACACGTAATTTCCAAAGCATAGGTTCAAAACAACCATCATTAAAGAAATGAGATTTCTTGCATCTTTGTTAAGTTACTGATATTTGACTGTAAGCTTGTAATGGAGTCACACATCTCTGCTAAGTATTTGCTGTGGATTTCACTGTTTTTGCCGTAGCTGCATTCGTGCCCTGAAAGTCTTTTTCTCCAAATGTATATTTGGAGATGGTCTAGTATATTGGCTGGACGGCCTGTGTGGAATGAGAAAATTATACAATAATCGAGTCACTGTCCTTATTCCATTTATGCTTCCCTGTCAATAACAACCTTTCCTAGGTTACTGGGTTTTTCACATAATTTCTTGTAAAAATGTTTCAGGATTGCAGTGTACTAAAACATGACCTATTTATAGCTATCATGGGTTTTCATCTGGTGGACATTGGAAAATCATGACGGATGCCAGGCGATTTTCTGTTGGATGGGACGGTTCTGTGCATTGTGGAATGCCCAGCATCCCTGGTCCCTGCCTTTGTTAAATGCCAAGAGAGCCCGCCCCCACCTCCCACCTGCAATTATTGTGACAGCCAAAAATGACTTCATAAATTTATAAAATGCTCCCTGAGAGGAGGTACTTCCCACTTCTACCACTTAAGAACTCCTGACTTTAACCTGCTTCCTTCCAGCCCTGTCCTCCTCAGTCCAAACTCATTTAATGGCTTTTAGTTCCTAGTACAGGGTTGACATTCACACTTTCATATTTCATCTTCTTATATTCAGCCCCTGTCCTGCTGGTAAAGGTCCTTGGGCATTCTTGCTCTGATATCCAATGTCTTATTGCCCCTACCAGCCACACTATAATAGGCTTTTACCTTAGAGTGATCAATGGACTTGTTGGACAAGTCTGTCCCTAGGACAGGGCTTGGGACAGAACTCTGTGACAGTCCACTCTAGACCTTTCTTCAGGCCAATGGTGAACTGATATTTGGCATCTTCTGGCTTCTGGTTACATGTCTACCTCTTAGAATACAGCTATGTTTCAACAACTTATCCTTAAAAAGCTTAAACATCAGAACTCTACAGGTTGTTAAAAGGGAAGGGTGCAACTCAGAAAAGAGAGGTGACTTGCTCATGGTCACTTGGTGAATCAGAGTCAGAGCCAGAACACAGCAGGCTGACCTTGGGCTGACTCATTCTAGAGATTTAAATTCCTCTGATGGCTGCTCAGCAGCCCAGAGTGGGCCATGTACTGCTCTGGTCTGGCCTAAAAAGGGGTGGAATCCAGGGGCCTGCTGCAGTCAAGCACGCAGTGTCCACAAGCTTATCTGGTTTGACTCTGGAGAATGGGAGGGAGCAGCTTTCTGGGGAGAGGGTGATGTGAGCTGGCCACATTGAATCAGATGGGGCAGAGTGGTACACTGGGCACCCGGGTGGGTGATCTGTGCCCCAGACCCAGGAACATAATCTATCCCTCGGCCTCAAATTCCCTATCTGTAAAGTGGGAGCCATCCTTCCTCCCTTGCTTATCTCCCAGAGGTATTGTAAACAGCCAGCAAGGAGGACCAGATTGTGTAGGGCTTATAGAATATTCCAGAATAACATTGTCTTTTGCTCTGAATGAGATGGGAGCCATCAAAGAGCTTTGAGCAGAGGAGAGATGCATCTGGCTTGGGTTTTAACAGGATGCTCTGGATGCTGTGTGGGAACTAGACCGCATTGGGGGAGCCTTGAAGCTGACTGACCAGTGAGGGGGCAATAGTCCAGGCAATAGGACCAGGGTGGTAGGGGAGAGGTGGTGAGAAAGGGTCAGATCCTGGATAAATCTTGAAGGCAGAGCCAACACGATTTGCTCACAGATTGAGTGGGGTGTGAGAGAGAGAGGCGTCAAAGTTGATTCCAAGGGTTTTGACCTGAGCCAGAAGGGAATCGTCATTATCTGGGGTGGGGAAAGCTGTGGGAGGAGCTGGCTTGGTGTGGGGAGAGCAGAAGTTTACTCTGGGACATGTTATGTTTGAGTTACCTCAAACATCCAAGTGGCAATGTCAAATACATCATCATTAAATAAATAAGCCCTGCTGCATTTCACCAAGGAGCACATGACTTCAACAGCATGTTCTTGATTTTCTTGCAGTTACTTGGTCAGAATTTACTGTCTGCCTTTAAAGTGTCCGCCCCTTGACCACTGCTTTCTTTTGCTTCCTTTCTCTCCTTGGCTTCTCAATACACTTACGTCATCTCCCATCTGCTTGTGCTTGAGCCTCGGTTCCAGCCTCACCATATGACATCTACTTTCTTTCTGCGATCTCCTGGGTATACCTGGAAATCCCAAAGAGAGTTCTGAATACTCAAGCTGGTCCATATTTTAAATCAAATCATCCTGAACATACCCACCCTATTGGGTAAAAATCCACCCAGCTGTTTTTGTGTGATGTGGGAACTGACAGACAGGAGTTTATTTTATTTAAGTAGATTATTATGTATGTGGAAGGGCTCCGGACTCCATCCATGTCACTGCAAGGTGAGGAATTATTAGTGAGACACTTAATCTCTGAGCCTACTTCTTCCTCTGTAGAATGGGCATAAAGTCATCGCCTGGGCCCAAGGAAAGATAATAAGAGTGAGGTCCAGAGCCACATCTTCTTGCCATCGGCTCAGAGCCTGTTGGCCTCCTGAGCTGGGCTTCTGGGTCCCACCCCAACCTTCCATTGTGCTGGAAGCAACCCCTGGAGACCATATAAAGAGGAAAATCAAGGCCCAGGAAGGGGCAGTGCTTTCCCACATCGCACAGCAGTGCAGGTCTGTACCGGGGCTGGGACCCAGGTCTCCCTGACCCCAGTCCAGGGCATTGCCCTCACTGCTGCCCTGCCCCACCACACACTCTCACGGTCTCCCAGCCCATTCCATGTTCCACGTTGCCCAAGAGCCTTCCCTCCTTTCTCCTTACACCCTTCCTGGACCCTCTCCCTGTCTGTCCTGCTGCCCATCTGTCCATTTGTCCACTCAAACCCTCATGATCTAGACCTTCAGAGAAGGATCTGGACTTCTGGCTTCAGGCAGGCACATGGACCTAGGTACAAATCTTATAAGTGTGTTTACTGTCAGCCAAGTGCAAACAATAAGCAAACAATCACTTATCCAATTCTCTCTTTTTTTTTTAAAGATTTATTTTTATTTATTTATTTATTCCCCCCTTGCTGCTTGTGCTTGCTGTGTCCATTTGCTTTTTGTGTTTTTCTGGGTCTGCTTGTCTCCCTTTGTTGAGTCATTTTGCGTTTCAGCTCACCGTGCTGCGCAGGCCGGTTTGCCTTCACCAGGAGGCCCCGGGAATCGAACCGAGGCCTCCCATATGGTAAACGGGAGCCCAACCAATTGAGCCACAGCCACTTCCCTATCCAATTCTCTTAACAACCTTAAGAGGTAGAAACTATCAATCCTGTTTTATAGATGAATAAACTGAGTCCCAGAGAGATTAAAAAGCAGAGCTGGGATTCAAAAACAGCCATCATCAGACGTAACCACCATGCTATGTTGTCCAGAAATCCTGCCTGCCCAGCTGCTATGCTCACTGCTTCAGGCCACCCCCTCAACTCTAACCACTGCTTGTCCCTCGACCAGGAGAGCCAGTCTTCTGACAATGGCCTCCAGTCTTGGCCAAGAGGTGGGGAAGGCCAGAGTGGGGTCAGGTTAGTGTGGGGCCAGGAGATTGGGGCCAGGCCAGGGTCACCCCAGAACCCCCCACCCTCAGCTGAGGCCTGGCCATGCCAGAGGCCGAACCAAGCCCTAGGGGACAAGGAGGAACCACCCCCAGGGAAGACCAAGCCCTGAAAAACAAGCCTCCTCCCTCTGCCAGCTCAGCCTGCCCAGCCCTGCTGGGGCCTCACTGGCAAAGCCGCCCTCCCCATGGCCGAGCACTGGACTTGTCAGGATATCTAGCCCCAAGAACAAGCCGCCCCAGCCCTGTGCTGAGCTCCTTCTCTCCTGGAAAGGATGGACCACCTCCATACCCTCCAGCCATCCCCTACCCCCATCCAAACCCCTGCAGATACCCCTGTTTTCTCCCTGTACACCTGCACACTTGTTCTGGCTCTTTCTTTCCCCTGGGGGAAAGGGACCAGGAGAGGAGTCCCAGTATGGCTGCAAAAGATTCTGAGCTGTCCATTGAACAATTGGGGAAACTGAGGCACCAAGCAGGGAAATGGTTTGTCAAAGGTCAGTAAGTTAAGTTGCAGGTCTGGGACTCAAACTCAGATCTGTCTGACTCTGGAATTTAACTCTCTAGACACAGTGCAGAGCATAACAGAGAAGTGGGGAGAGGCTGGGAGGGTACAAGTATGTGTTGGGGGCCCCACAGAGAGAGAGTGTCAGCAGCTCCTTTGGCCCCTGCCAGATGCCTCACCCCCTCTTGGTAATAAGAGGATCAGGATGGGGCCCCTCATGAAACCATTTCCTTGGAAAAGGAAAAGACAAAAACAAAACCTAAAAACAAACACTCAAACCCACAGTGAGCAGTCATA